>JAPZIH010000863.1:0-75000 GCA_027410445.1 Discoglossus pictus | reverse complement strand
TTTTTATATCCACTGTATATATATATATATATATATATATATATATATATATATATTAATAATGAGTATTGCTAAATATACAGACCATATGTCTGCGGGTTTGCTGTGGGCTCTGTGCCTCCTGCAAGCCCCTGGCCCTCATGGCCCCTTATGGCCCCTGCAGAACATTTTTGGCCCCTTGCAGACCTCTGCAGGCTCCCACAGCCTCCTGTGGCCCCCGTAGCCCCATGTGGCCTCCCTCTGCCCCTTGTGGTCCCCTCGGTCTTTGCCGGCCCCTGCAGCTCCCTCAGACCTTTGTGGCCCCCTCAGCCCTTTGGCCTGCAGTGAAACCTTCTCACCCCAGGAAGTGGAGTGAAGCACCGGGCAGGTAAGAAAATATTTATAGTACTATAATATATATAGATGTATATGTAAATGCATAAATATATATATATATATATATATATATATATATATATATACACACACACACATATATATATATATATATATATATATATATATTTATTTATTTATATATATATGCACACACACATATATATATATATATATATATATATTTGTGGGCACAGCTAAGCTTCCCAGAATGCAGTGTAATAAATAATTTTTCGGAATTCTGAGCTGGAAGCAGGATTTTTAACTTGTTTTAGACATTCAAATGTCTGAAAACAGATGTACTATTTATTTACTATATATATAAATAAATATATTTATATAGTCTAAGTTGGTGAAGGGAAATTAGAAAAATATGTACATAAAACTATTTTTTAGAAATAGAAAACAGAAAATTGGCATGTGCGTATGTATTCACCCCCTTTGTTATGAAGCCCATAAAAAGCTTTGGTGCAACCAATTACCTTCAGAAGTCACATCATTTGTGAAAGGATGTCCACCTGTGTGCAATCTAAGTGTCACATGATCTGTCATTACATATACACACCTTTTTTGAAAGGCCCCAGAGGCTGCAACACCTAAGCAAGAGGCACCACTAACCAAACACTGCCATGGAGACCAAGGAACTGTCCAAACAAGTAAGGGACAATGTTGTTGAGAAGTACAAGTCAGGGATTGGTTATAAAAAAAATATCCAAATCTTTGATGATCCCCAGGAGCACCATCAAATCTGTCATAACCAAATGGTCAGAACATGGCACAACAGCAAACCTGCCAAGAGATGGCCGTCCACCAAAACTCACGGACCGAGCAAGGAGGGCATTAATCAGAGAGACAGCACAGAGACCTAAGGTAACGCTAGAGGAGCTGCAGAGTTCCACAGCAGAGACTGGAGTATCTGTACATAGGACGACAATAAGCCGTACGCTCCATAGAGTTGGGCTTTGTGGCAGAGTGGCCAGAAGAAAGACATTACTTTCAGTAAAAAACAAAGTAGCACGTTTTGAATTTGCGAAAAAGGCATGTGGGAGACTCCCCAAAATGTATGGAGAAAGGTGCTCTGGTCTGATGAGACTAAAATTGAAGTTTTCTGCCATCAAAGAAAATGCTATGTCTGGCGCAAACTCAACACATCACATCACCCAAAGAGCACCTTCCCCACAGGGAAAAAAAGGTGGTAGCAGCATCATGCTGTGGGGATGTTTTTCAGCAGCCAGGACTGGGAAACCGGTCAGATTTGAGAGAAAGATGGATGGTGCTAAATACAGGGATATTCTTGAGTAAAACCTATACCACTCTGTGCGTGATTTGAGATTAGGACGGAAGTTCACCTTCCAGCAGGACAATGACCTCAAACACACTGCTAAAGCAACACTTGAGTGGTTTAAGGGGAACATGTAAATGTGTTGGAATGGCCTTGTCAAAGCCCAGACCTCAATCCAATAGAAAATCTGTGGTCAGACTTAAAGATTGCTGTTCACAAGCGCAAACCATCCAACTTGAAGGAGCTGGAGCAGTTTTGCAAGGAGGAATGGTCAAAAATTCCAGTGGTAAGATGTGGTAAGCTCATAGAGACATATCCAAAGCGACTTGGAGTTGTGATTGCCGCAAATGGTGGCTCTACAAAGTATTGACTTTAGGAGGGTGAATAGTTATGCATATTGACTTTTTCTGTTATTTTGGCCTATTTGTTGTCTGCTTCACAATAAAAACAAACAATAAAAAACATCTTCAAATTTGTGGGCATGTTCTGTAAATTAAATGATGCAAATCCTCAAACAATCCATGTTAATTCCAGGTTGTGAGGTAACGAAACACGAAAAATGCCAAGGGGGTGAATACTTTTGAAAGGCATTGTACCCATATAGGCTGATATTTAATAGAGTGTGCTATAGGCAAAAAAGCTAGGTGAGGGGCCTTGCAGTATAACCACAAATTGGGGCAAGAAGGTCCTCCCTGGGTCCTATGTCTGTGCAATATTTGTTTGACGATACATGGGTGTTTATTTGCCCAAATAAATGTAAACATCTGATTTTGCATGCTTTCTAGGTCTTTGTTATTATCTGGAATTAATGAAGTTCTAAATAAATAAATAATTTTTGGTAGGACATTCATTTTAACGCTAATGATACGTCCTGTCCATGATAGGTTAAATCTGGACCAATTATGTAAATCTACCTTCAACTTCTGGAACAGTGAAGGAACGTTTGCTCTATATAACTCAAAAATATTTCTAGTTATCCTTACTCCAAGATATCTAATGATTCCCTTGGGCCAAACAAAATTGTATTGGCTTTGTAGCTGTTCAATATCTGTCTGATTCTTCCCTACATGAAAAGCTTCAGTTTTGTCTATGTTGATTCTCAGTCCTGATATTGCGCTTAACTAATTGATAGTGGTAAGCAAATTTCTAAACAAAAAGACTGGTTTGGTAAGGGTGCAAAGCAGATCGTCTGCAAACAGAGAACATTTCATCTTCTGCAGCCCCACCGCAAGGCCCCCAATATCCGGGTTGGACCTGATGACTTGAACAAAGGGTTCCATGGCCAATTTGAATAGTAAGGGGAGAGGGGGCACCTCTTTGAATTTTAATGGTAGTATAACTTGACCCTGGGAGCATAAGATTTGCTAAAGGGAGGTGATAGAGAGTTTTTATGAGGTTTATGAAACGCCTCCTGAAGCCAAATTTATCAAGAGCGGCATAAAGGTATGGCCATTCAACTGTATTGAAAGCTTTTTCAATGTCCAATGCCATTATGCAGAGCAGAGTTCCATTGGTTTGCGCTAGGTGGAGAATATTCAGTGTCCTCCGTATGTTATCTGCTGCTTGCCGATGTGCTATAAAGCCTGTTTGATTTTTATGAATGAAATCAGGGAGACGCACAGCTATTCTATCAGCCATTATCTTTGCAAGCAACTTGATATCTCTGTTTATGAGTGAAATTGGACCGTAATTTTTGGCTTCAAGAGGGTCCCTCCTCTCTTTGGGAAATAGTACTTGGTTGGCTTGTTTAAGCCCTGGATGCATACCCTCACCTCTTAAAATTGCATTAAATAATTTACTAAGAAAAGGGAATAGGAGATCTGTATTATATCACTGTTTTTGTAAGCTACATGCTATGCTGAAATGTATTGCTCTTTATTTTACTCTACTGTGCTCTTATCTACAGCCTGATCTATAGACTTACTGACCTATTAGGACATTATTCACAATGCTGGTCTGTCTCTCACTTAACTCTGCCCAATGAATTTGGTCTTTCTTCTTTTTCCAAATTTTTTTCCTTCCCTTTCTGTTTACTATTTACTTTAGTTCATACTTGTATCAGTATCGCTTTTTGACTTGATAAAGAGAGGCATTATCTCTCGAAAGCTCCTCGCTTTATTATGAATACATTTGTCCAATAAAAAAGGTATCACTATATATATATATATATATATATATATATATATATATATATATATAAATATATATATATATATATATATATATATTTATATATATATATATATATATATATATATATATATATATATATATATATCTTTTAAATATTTAACTTTTATATGGGATTATCCTTTACTGTGTATAGTATTTCACAAAAGAAAATTAGCCATAAAAAAGTATATTGAAAAGTAGTTTTGGAGCTTTTAACTAGAATGATAATGTAGCAGACATTTCATAAAAGATAACAGGAAATGTAATCATATTACAAATAATCTAAGCTGATTAGATATTAGTAAATTAGTTTCAAAAACATAATTCTATGCCATTATTGTAAACTAAAATAGAAATCATCTATATAGTTATCCAATTATATCTAAGCATCCATGTGCATTTTTTCTCTGTTTCTTAGTATGTATACTTATACAGTGCATGTATATGTGTTCATACATTAATACATTTATATATTATGGTAAACATAAGTAATTATCTCCTTCCTCCGTAAAGTAAATTGGTATTTAATAGGGCCATTTGAAGGTGAATTTGCTAATAATTGTAAATCATTTCATACCTGTATCTTTACCGGGAGTTGTGGAAAAAAGTTATGAATATGCTTATAAATATATTATATCTGTCATCAGAGGCTTATTTCTATTTCAATAGATAATGTAAACTAAAAAAAAAACAGCTTTTAATAACATAGAAATCAGTCAGTGGATTGAGAATATAATATAGCAATAAATATATTTTTAACAATTTTATTACAAGTGTTGTAAATATACAGATATATTGAAAACTATTAGAAATTCAGCTACACACTAAAAAACTCTTCACAGCTGATTTCTATGGGCCTCATTCTATTATCGGCCGTAAAATGGCCGCAAAGCTGCGATTCCTTGCGGCCGTCTTACGGCCCCGTGTAGAGCTACTTCTACCTTGCAATTCAAATGGACGGCGCCGCAAGGATATCCCCCTTCCGGCCGGTCGCATATCATGCAAACGGCCGCAAGCGTTTTCCCAGCGCCCATAGATCTTGTTTTCCGGCCGCAAAGTCAGACAACTGTAAATGCAAATATAAATTCAAGATGGCACTGTAAAGCTCTGTAAATGCTAGGCATCATAATGGGGGAAATGAGGATTAATAGCAACACCCTCTCAAGCTTGCACATCGCCCAAATCCGATATATCATTTACAGGTTATTTTCCGTCCCGAAGCCTTGGCGGGTCTGAGGTGCTCCAAGCCCTCGGGACTTTGTCCACGGATATTTGACATGAATTAAAATAAAAATGATTTTCAGATTTGAGTGTAGGGGAATGTTGTGCTATGAATGCTAACACCTCCAATTACTTTATCGTCTCATCAGAGTGCAGGATGGCTTTATTATGTGCTTAATTGTGTGCTTGCGGGACCTTTTTGGTGCAAGTAAGCTGCGGCTCGGTTTTAGCCTTGCCGAGAGGGTTCCCGTAGCAATTGAATAGCAACCGTGGCTTTCTTGCGGCCGAAACTCTTGCGGCCGTGTAAGATCAAAGGCTTTCCTGCTGCGCGTGCGGCCGCAAGGGATAACAGGGCGCCGGCCGAAAGCCTGCCGGAGCCCTCGGCCACAAGGGAATAGAATAGGAAAATAGCCTGCGGCCGGTCCTTGCGGCCACGCATCTCCTACGGCCATTAATAGAATGAGGCCCTATGTGTGTGCCAAGTAGGTTAATATATAGAAGGAACATTGCAGACTTGTTAGACTAAAACTATCTAGTTAATAAATTAAAGAGGGCTGCAGATAAGTTGAAGAGCACTAGCGCCACAGTATGGTGATTGTTATTTGCCCATTCCGTTGTGTCTCACTTTCCATGACCTTAAATACCTCAGCATACCAGGCATACTCACAGTCACTGGTTGTGTCTGTTCATAATGTTTTCATACTGGAGTGGGTTAGTTTCTTCTCCAGTGGACCTTAATGTGTCTGACCTCTCTGCTATGACCTGCCCATCTTGTGTGACCCTACATGGTTCAGCTTACAGCTTCATGGAGGTACACAAGCCCCTTCAGCACAACAAGGTAGCAGTCCATAAGGGGTATGGTTTGGTAGTGGACTCTTAATTTATTAGGGGACCAATACCTGCCAGGTATAGAAAGGTTGTAAAATCACAGAAGAACTTTACATGAAACAATCTCATCCTATAACTCCATTACTATTTTAGATATTAAAACATGAAATATGTCAGTACTAACTGTTTTATTGGTAAAAATGTTACAGTGTTTCATGCTTTGTAAATATTTGCAAGATTTTTTGTAGTAACTTGTTCGGTTTTGTCAACAAATGCAATATACTAATTTGTCACAAGTATGCTACAATATATTCAAAGAATGCTGCGATATACCGTTCCTAGGGAGATCATTTGTTTAGTACACATTACTGCAGTGACTAGAGAGATTTATATTTCTGTCGCTAGATAATTTGCATTATCTTTACTCTTATGTCATTGAAACTAAATACCGTATTGGCCGGAATATAAGCCGTACCCGCATATAAGCCGCACCTGTAAAATTCAAGGGGATAAAATAGAAAAAGTATAGTACTCAAATATAAGCCGCACCCTTAAAATTGGAGAGAAAAAGACTTTGCAAGAAACAGGCTTTCTAATTAGTACTGTAACTTTTGTGCAGGTTACAGGCCTTACAGGATGTTAGAATCACTAAAACCGAAAATCGCTATTCAAATGCTACAATATCACAGTCTCAATGCAAATTGGCAGTCATTTCCCGTTCGAATATAAATTGCACCCTTAACTCGCAAGCGCGCAAATCGGCAGTCATTGTTTTACGGTCGCAAATATAAGCCTCACCCGTAAAGGAATATGCAACATAAGAAGTTTTTTAAATATTTTACAAGTTGATTTTATTTTTGCATGTAAAATAGTAAGAAAATATTTTAACTTCATTAAAAATAACCGGAAATGTACAGAAAATTCTCTATTATGTGGGTGTGCCTGGTGGAAAAGTACAGCTCCTACATCTATGTTGCTGTTCATCGACTGTTGGGGCAAGCCCACCAGAGCAATTATTTGAATACATTTTATAATAATTTGAAAAAAGAAAACCGATTGTGACACAGATGCATTGTTTTTTCAGAGGCCATGGAACATGTTGGTGCTTTTTAAATATTAATAACTTGCGACTTGCCTGTCAAAAAATTACGGCAATGAGATGTGTATGTTTGGAAAGTTGTTTAGTGATTAATATAAATATTTGACACTTGTAAGTATTGTGATATTAAACATGTTTAGCTCTGTAAAATGTTCTCTTGGTGAACAATAAGTCTTAAAGCATTTTGTATTAAAAGTATTAACATTTGAATGTAAGAACAGTTGAACTTTAAATTAATCAGTATTGTAAACTTGAGGTAATGGTTTTTTAACATGCAATTTGTATCTGAAGAATTGTTAACTTCAATATACATTGAATCGTGAGGAAAGCAAACAGTAAAAACCCTTTTACAAACGTACCCAATTTTAACATGATCTTTGTAATATATGTAAGTAAGAAACTTGAAAATATTTTTTTTTAAACTTGCACTTTATTATCTGTGTAACTTTGGAACTTGAAAAAACATTTTTAGAACTTGGAACATTATAAACAGTAACATAGTGAATCCATTTTTTTATATAATTTTGTATTAAAAGTATTAACAGTTGAATGTAAAAACAGTTGAACTTTAAACTAATCAGTATTGTAAACTTGAGGTAATGTTTTTTTAACATGCAATTTTTATCTGAAGAATTGTTAACTTCAATATACATTTAATCCAGAGGAAGACAAACAGTAAAAACCCTCCTTGAAACGTACCCAATTTTAACATGAACTTTGTAATATATTTAAGTAAGAAACTTGACATAATATTTTTTGAAACTTGAACTTTCTTATCTGTGTAACTAAGGAACTTTAAAAAAACATTTTTCCAACTTGGAACATTATAAACAGTAACATAGTGAATTAATATTTCAACATAATTTTGTATTAAAAGTATTAACATTTGAATGTAAAAACATTTGAACTTTAAACTAATCAGTATTGTAAACTTGAGGCAATGTTTTTTTAACATGCAATTTCTATCTGAATATTTGTTAACTTCAATATACATTGAATGCAGAGAAAGGCAAACAGTAAAAACTCTCCTTAAAACGTACCCAATTAAATTAATTATTTCCTGACCCCATGAACTGGCGATAAACATTAATCCATGGAGTAACCTTAACATAACAGACAATATTTACATTGTGACTTAAAACGTGGTTGAGCTCTTAACATGAACTTTGTAATATGTTGAAGTAAAGAACTTGAAAATATTGTTTTCAAACTTATAACATTAGAAACAGTAACATAGTTAATTAACATTTTAACATAATTTGTAAAAATAGTACAAGACAAGTATTTTGTGAGGCGAATCATCCATAAACAGTACTTCCATTAATTATGACTGAATTGTTTATTGTTTTGTATTTTTGAATGCTTTTAAATTTGTTTTGCATGGGCTTTATTTCTTTAATGAAAAGTTATAGTACTTCATAGTAGACAATGTTTTTAGTAAAAATACGTACATCTTCTAATAAATCCCCTTGACTTTTATTCTTTTCAATGTAAACTTTATTAGCCTGTGGATTTTTGCACGGTGACAACGCAACGTACAATTGACCATGTGCAAATACTGGTTCTTCCAAGAAAATACCCACAGATTTGAACGTTTGACCTTGTGATTTTATTAATGGTAATGGCAAATGCCATAATAATGGGAAATTGTCTTCTTTGAAGTATAAAAGGGAGACTACTTTCACTTGGTGTTAAATCTATTCTTGGTATGAAAACTCTCTCTCCTTTATGGGTACCAGTTAAAATTTCAGCATCTATAAAATGGTCCTTTAATTGTTGAACAATTAATCTTGTCCCATTGCATAGGCCTTTTTTGGGGTTCATATTTTGCAGTAACATGACAATTGCACCTTTCTTTAGCTGCAAAATATGTGGTGGCATTCCAGAAGGAGTTAGTGAGTTTATGAATTCAGTAGAAAAGTTAGCCTGACTTTCATTGTCATCAGCAAGTACAGAATCAGCACTGTGATAATTTCTTTGTGGTGCATTCATTTTTTTAAAGATTTCATTATTGAGGATTAATGCATCCTTATTTTTACACGTTAGTATGACTTGGTTGGCAAGCTCCGAATATTCCTGGTTATTTATGCTACCTTCAAATATAGCCGATATAATATCTTGTTGACAAATCATATGAGGTGGGATCTCTACAGTGTCGTCAGGTAAATGTGGTATTTTTTCTGTTCTGCCTTCTCCAATTTTAATAAGCCAATCATTGAAATCAGTTTGGCCTTCTGATCTCATATTTTGTTGCAGTTGAAGATGGGTAAAATGTTTCCATAGTGTGCTTGACTTTATACAGGTTTCGATAATGTCAGTTCGATTTCCATGTACAACGACAGGTAATGTTTGTCTAAAATCGCCACCTAACAACATTACCTTTCCACCAAATAGAAAAGTATTATCCATGACTACACGAAGCAAACGGTCAATACATTGGAGGGCATAGCATGACATCATTGTGGCCTCATCTATTATAATTCATTTACATTTTTTCAATTTCTTTGCTTGTAATGATGTCATGCGAATATCTGACACCGAAGTTTCTAAAATAGGCACTGGCAGTTTAAAGCCACTATGTACAGTTCTTCCACCTTCTAACAAAAGTGCAGCAATTCCAGTAGTGGCAAACGCCATTGCTATTTGACCTTGTGCTTGTACAGAACTCATGAATAAATTATATAGATAAGTTTTTCCTGATCCGCCAGGTCCATCAAGATAGAAATAACGCTCTGTCACCATGTCATCATCTATTGCATTTTTAATTGCATTAAATGCTTGCAATTGTAATGTATTTAAAGTTGCAAGTCTTTCTTCTGTTCTTTCTACTTGTAGTTGAATGTCATAGTCTTCAAAGTTTATGTCATCTATAAAAACTTGCACAACTTAATCCATGAGTTAAAAATACTTCTTGCATTTCCATTAACGCTTTTAAGTGTGCAATGGGTTCATTGTATCGTCGCATAAAGTCTTCAGCCATATTACTTTTAAATGTCTCCCACAAAGCTAATGCATTTGGAGCATTTGAGAAGATACAAATAAATGCAAATTGTTCTCTCATCTGCCGTGGCATTTGACATTGTGCTGCTTTTTCTAAACATCTTTCCCATTCTGTATCATCAGCTAGTAAGTTTCTATGTCTTGCAGCTAAATGGAAGGATTCATATACTATGTCATTAACAGTTCTTAAGTGTTCAAAACTTTGTGCTCCAGGAACATTTAAAAGTAATATCCGTAAGCAAAAACATTCAACATCTCTTGGACTGACTGTGTAAATTCTTGGGATTATTTTATTGCCTTTTCTTTTTCTCGGTCTCCATAATACATTCACAAAAACATAGTGATATGGAATTTCAATATATAAGAATTGTGTCGCTTCTGAATCTGTGGAATTTAATTCAAACCATGCAGTTAGTGTAGTGTGACGATCTTCACTTTGGGCCAATGCATTACTTTCATTTCCAGCATGGAAATACACTAAATGTCTTTGTGGCAAATCTACTGCTAATCTATATACTGCATGTGATCTATCATGCATTTCAAATTTTAAAAGCCGCCACATAGCTTCTGGCGCACTGACATAGCGAGCATCTACATGAGATGCAAGTTCATCATGTACTAACTCACTACTTTCAGGGTTGTCTGCACTTTTGACGACTACAGTAGCTGCATCATAGCCTTTGTAAATCTATTTGTAGACATATTTAATGGATTTGATGAAAGTGCAGGCTTCTACATTGATGTGGGCGTTATACTTCATGAGTAAATGTGGATTGTAGGGTACTACATATCTATTGTCAACTTTTTTCCCACGAATAATGGCACTATCTCCTTCTTTTCTTTTATAAAGTGGATAGCCATCACAATTGGCATAGGTTTAGTCTCTATAATCTTTTGGAAATTCTTTGGAACATTTAATATTTTCCATACATGGTGATTGTGGATTAAGATCACCACAGGGTCCATGAATCATGCAATGAGTGACAATCTCATATAGTCTACCATATAGTTCTGGATCTGGTAGTTCAGCAACAATGACTGCATCCACTTTGTCAGAAGTATCTAATTTATCTTTTTCTTGAAGTATTATCAGAAGATGTGCATGTGGAAGTCCTCTTTTTTTAAATTCAATGGTATATACATAAGCAAGACATTTGCCAAATAAGTTATTTATAGTGATGTCACGTATTAATTCATTTAATTTAATCTTAAAAACTCTGGCTACTAAATCTGGTCTATCGGAAGCACATTGTCCAAGAAGTAAATTGTGTGTAATTTCTGGCCATTGTGGATTACATGTAAATATAAGAAATAAATTGGGTGTCCCAAATTTTGTGACAATAGCCATAGCATCATTGAATCTTTCTCTCATATTTCGAGGAGATCCTTGAAAGGAAGATGGTAAAATGATGGCTTTGCCAGCTGTCATGTCTCTGCTTGTAGCCACGTCAACAACATAGTCCATTAGTCCCGAATATTGTTCTACACGTAGTTTATCTTGTTGATATTTTATAAAGTTTAAATTATTGGCCTCAACTTGCAAATAGGAATCAATAATCCATTATTGTGTTAGTTTTCCACCACATAAAATTGGATTAAATGTATTTCGAATGGCAATTTAATCTACTTTAAATTCAAGCATAGAAACATTATTTCGGATTCTGGCTTTAGCATTTGGGTAACTGGGAAGTGTTAATTTTGGTTGCCAACCTGCTTCTCGATGTGGGAAAAAAATGGGATATGTCATTGGATCTAAATTTGGACTTAAGATATTGATATTAATGAATGGTTGCTCCTCATTTCTGGGATATATTCTAATGTCTCTTTGAAATGGTGGTTCTCCTTCATCATTTTGAAACCCCATTGCAACTTCATTTGATGTTGGCAAGTTATAACAACGTTTATCAGTATGTCTGTCTCTTTTAAGCACCATATTAACCTTTGGCATTGGTAATTGATGTCTTTGTGCATGAAGTAGTTGTTCATTTTCTACTTCTTCTAATTTGTTATAAGCTTTACTGTAAGCATTATTGTCCATAATGTTATTTAGCTCTATAAAAACACTGGGTAAGCATTTTTTATTTTCTTGCATCTGCATACGTTGGTCAACAGCTTCCATTGTATCTAGGACATAAAGTTGAGCATATTTTCTTTGCTCTCCTTCCTCTGGATGTAAATGGGAAGTACGATGATAAATTTGGCCTTGGACTTTAAAACAGTAAGGTCCATGTCCTGGTACATTAGCAGCTAATGTTGCCCCCATAGATGCAAAGGATATGGCACTATTGTAGGATCTTATGTTTGTCTTAAAATTTTTGTAGTTTGGAAAAGTAGGTTCAGTCATAATGTTTTGTAAATAGATTGGAAAATCTTTTCTTTCTGGAAGTTTGAACTTGCCTTTTTGACAGCAACTAATAAATTGGCCATCTCTGGGTCTCTCCTGTTTAAAATAATAAGCCTCACAAAACTGACATTGAGTAGTCATGTCCCCACAACTATGAACCTCTACTGCTAAAGACTTGAGTAAAGGACAATTTGCAAAGCATATAGCAGTTTGACTTTCATGTTCATCAGGTGAAATGTCATGTAATGTTTCAGGAACAGGTTCTAAATGCTTTGTTTTTTTCGTGGCTTTTTTTGGTATCTCTTTTATTTTTTCAGGTAAAATTTCATCTGATGTTTGAGGAACAGGTTGTAGATGCTTTATTTGCTTGGTAGCTTTTTTTGGCGTATCCTTAATATTTGCAGCTAATAGTCTTTTGCTTGCAAGTCTTTTGCGTTCTTTTTCTTTCTCATCTGGTGTCTGCTGGTTGGCCCATCTCTCTTGTCTTTCTCTAGTTTGACGTCTTTTCTTCTCTTGTTTGCTCTCGTTAGTAGCCATGTTAATCTGTCAAAGAAAATAATTTATAATTAGTTTAGTTTCAGATGTTAAGTTTGTTTTGTACATTTTTTATTATCAACAGCCTTAGATGAATAGCACAGGGAAGAAACTGACAGTATACCTTCTTCTACATATAATAGGTAATTCAAATTAATATTTTAGTTGTTTTGGAAATTAATTTTTTTGTTGTACTTTTAATATACAGACATAGTAGAGGGCAAAAATTAGTCTTTGTAATTTTTAGTACAGAGGATTGTTCTAATAGTATTTTGATCTTTTATTTAAAAGCTTATATGTTGGGTCAATTAAATATTATTATTTTTCTTGCGGTGTTACTACTATTTGTTGTACTATTCTATTTTCTGTGTGTGTTTAGGTTTTATGCTTAATATTGTACATTACGACTGGTAATTTAGAATGGCAAATTTTATTTAGTCTATGTTGGACTATGATGTTTTTTTTTGTCTAGATTGAAGTTTGTATTTACTGTTAAACATTATTGTCCATAACAGACAAACAAGAGGTAAATCAGAAATGTGTCAGTTATATTTTGGTAAAAGTTATAGGCCCTTATTCAATTGCGATTTGGCCAATTCAATAGTGCTCTAAATAAGCATATAACATTTTTTTTATTTATTTTTCTCATTTTTTACTTGTTATACTGTACCTTGGTTGAAGTGTGATTTCAATCCGAATCTTTGTTGGTCTTCTGTTGAAAGTCTTCGTCCGATGGTCTGGTCCTCTGTTGAAAGTCCTCATCCGATGGTCTGGTCCTCTGTTGAAACTCCTCGTCCGATGGTCTGGTCCTCTGTTGAAAGTCCTCGTCCGATGGTCTGGTCCTCTGTTGAAAGTCCTCATCCGATGGTCTGGTCCTCTGTTGAAAGTCCTCATCCAATGGTCTGGTCCTCTGTTGAAAGTCCTCGTCCGATCGTCTTCACGCAGTGTCTGTTGTAAAAGAAAAATGAAAATGTTATTTGATTTTAATGTATTTGTAATAAATAAAAAATTTCAATATTTTGGTGTATTTTATCTGTTATGGTGAATTTTTCTGCTATGCTGTTTTTTGTGCAACTTTTTAAAAATAATTTAAATGTATTTGTATATTCCAGTTATTCTTTTTTTATACTGTAATTATTAATGTTTTTCTTATTTTGGATATGATTGCAATGTTTTTACCATTATCCTGTTTTGTGTCCACCACTTTTGGTATACAAATTTAGACTTATTTGTAAGGCTTATAGCTTGGTAAACAGTAAATAAGAATATTAATTTACTTTGCAATGTGTTTGTGTGATTTTTGGTACAATCCTGTTTTGTGTCTACCACTTTTGCTATGCTTATTTAAGCTTCTTTGTAAGGCTTATAGGTTCTTAAACATTAAAACAGAATATTAATTTAGTTTGCTATTTGTTTTTGTGATTTTTGGTACAATCCTGTTTTGTGTCTACCACTTTTAATATGATTATTTAGGCTTCTTTGTAAGGCTTATAGGTTCTTAAACATTAAAGAAGAATATTAATGTAGTTTGCTATTTGTTTGTGTGATTTTTGGTACAATCCTATTTTGTGTCTACTGCTTTTACTATGCTTATTTAGGCTTCTTTGTAAGGCTTATAGGTTCTTAAACATTAAAGAAGAATATTAATTTACTTTGCTATTTATTTGTGTAATTTTTGGTACAATCCTGTTTGTGTCTACCACTTTTAATATGCTTATTTAGGCTTCTTTGTAAGGCTTAAAGGTTCTTAAACATTAAAGAAGAATATTAATTTACTTTGCTATTTATTTGTGTAATTTTTAGTACAATCCTATTTTGTGTCTACTGCTTTCAGTATGCTTATTTAGGCTTCTTTGTAAGGCTTATAGGTTCTTAAACATTAAAGAATAATATTAATTTACTTTGCTATTTGTTAGTGTGATTTTTGGTACAATCCTATTTTCTGTCCCCCACTTTTGGTATGCTTATTTAAGCTTCTTTGTAATGCTTATAGGTTCTTAAACATTAAAGAAGAATATTAATTTACTTTGCTATTTGTTAGTGTGATTTTTGGTACAATCCTTATTTGTGTCCACCACTTTTGGAATGCTTATTTAGGCTTCTTTGTAAGGCTCATAGGTTCTTAAACATTAAAGAAGAATATTAATTTACTTTGCTATTTATATGTGTAATTTTTGGTACAATCCTATTTTGTGTCTACCACTTTTGGTATGCTTATTTAGGCTTCTTTGTAAGGCTTATAAGTTCTTAAACATTAAAGAAGAATATTAATTTACTTTGCTATTTATTTGTGTAATTTTTGGTACAATCCTATTTTGTGTCTACCACTTTTGGTATGCTTATTTAGGCTTCTTTGTAAGGCTTATAGGTTCTTAAACATTAAAGAAGAATATTAATTTACTTGGCTATTTATTTGTGGGATTTTTGGTACAATCCTATTTGTGTCTACCACTTTTGGTATGCTTATTTAGTCTTCTTTGTAAGGCTTATAGGTTCTTAAACATTAAAGAAGAATATTAATTTACTTTGCTATTTGTTGGTACAATCCTATTTGTATCTACCATATGTTGCATACTTGATTTGCTTAATTAGTCTTTTTTATGATGCTTTAATGTTTTTCTACAGTGCAAATGAATGTTTTTTCTATTTTTGATATTCTGGCTCTATTTTTTAGCATTATCCTATTTTGTGTTCACCACTTTTTGGTTGCTGCATATGTTATATTGGCGGCCATTAAACATATATAGTTCCTTTATTTTTTGTACTTGTTATACTTTACCTTGATTGAAGTGTCGAATGACAGAGGGTCCCCTCCTGCCAATCTTAATCCACCGGTCTTCTTGTAGTGTCTGTTTGAAAAAGAAAGTGAAATGGTTAATTGTATATTTCTTCTTTTTGATTTAGCAAAGCATGGTCTTTTTCAGCATGTAATGAATTTTTCTATCTTACCTCTTCTTCTTTGTTTGTGTTGTTTAAAAGGGATTATGGTTCACAGTGCATGGTGCAAATTCTTGAGGAACGCTGTTGATGCAGAGTCTGTTTGAATAGTAAAAAAAAGGAGAAAGATTGAGGTTATATATTCAATTACAATAAATTAATGTAATTTAAATATACTTCTTTAATTAGTTTCAATTAACATTATGTTGTTTTCAGGCCTACACACATAAATGAGCGTGTAACATGTCACTATACATGAATCATATTTTAATAGTTAAAGTTGTTTTTTTTAAAATGTCATTTAAATATACTTCTTTAATTAGTTTGGGTTAAGATTAGTTTGTTGTAAGGGCTATACACATAAATGTGCGTGCCACATGTCAGTATACATGAATGACATTTTCATAGTTAAAGTTGTTTTTTCTTTGTGCGTGTCACATATCACTATACATGATTTATATTTTAATAGTTAATTTAACATTAGTTTGTTTTCGGGCCTACACACATAAATGTGTGTGTGACATGTGACTATACATGATACACATATATGTGCATGTCACATATCACTATACATGAATTATATTTTAATAGTTAAAGTTTTTTTTTTTTTATGTCATTTAAATATACTTGTTTAATTAGTTTGGATTAAGATTAGTTTGTTGTAGGGGCTATACACATAAATGTGCGTGCCACTATACATGAATGACATTTTCATAGTTAAAGTTTTTTTTTTTTTTTGTCCTGTCTTGATAATACAATGTAATATATTATAGCTTACCTCTCAGTTCTAATTTGCACAATGTAAAGTAGGAAATTAGAAAACAATTATCTTCTCAAGTAACAGCAGCAGTTAACTATACAGTCACTCCGTTCATCACCTGAGTAGAAATGTAGAATTTTCTGGAAAGTAGGCAGTATTTATAAACTTTGAAGTGCCTGAGACCGTTAGAACGCAATACGCATGCGCTATTTGCGTTCCAGCTTACAACTTGAGTTCCATCCGCCATTTTATGCGTAGTAGTTTTCAAAATGGTGATTAATATCAGTGTGGTACGTTCCGCATAGTATGTGTTACGTACCTCGTAAAGTTGACTGTAGCGTTGTTTCAGTTTTGCGAGTCACTGTAGTATAGTTACGTCTGTAGCCTCGTTTTCGTTTTGTTCGGCGGCCATTTTTTCTCTCGCTTAGGTGATTCTCGGCAGTTTAAACTCATTTTTTTGGACTTGAATGGGCGTGTAAATTAACTTTTCGAGGTGTCGGATGCCCCCCCTGCTGTAAGTAAGATTTTTATGTGTTCGTTGTGTTTATTTCTTGTGTTTCTGATATTTTCATGCGCGCCGTTGTCGTCCTGTTTTGCATGTTGGGAATGGGTCGTTTTGCGGCTGTATTTTTTTGCGAGGCGGTCGTAATTTTTTGTGAGGGACGCAGTTGTTTTTTACGTGTACGAAGCAGTGTATTTTTTTCGTGAGGATCCGCATTTGCGAGGATCCGCATTTGCGGGGACGTTGGGATGCTCCACCACCGCAAGCGTTAGCAACAACTTGTATGCTCACAACTATATATGTGACTAGCGAATTGCCCGTCAAAAAATGACGGCAATGAAATAGTAAGGTAGCTAAATTAGTAAATGAATATATTGTACCTATTTTGAAGCATTGTGATGAAGAGCTGGCAATCTGTGTTGATGCTGCTGCAGCATTAGTGGTGTGGAGCTGCTGTATAAGCATGCTGAATGTGTGCAGTGTAACACTGTGCGTGCGCGAGACCAAACCGTTAGCGTAGTCGTGTACTTCCGCATTGGTGTAAAATGGCGAGTAATGTGTGGTATAGGTCTGTATCGGAATATCCGTAGGTGTTTTGTGGTGTTTTGCGAGTTTCTTGTGGTGTTTTGCGAGTTTAGAGTGCTGTAGCCTCGTTTTCGTTTTGTTCGGCGGCCATTTTTTCTCTCGCTTCGTTTTTTTTTTTAGTCTCTAAACTGTTTTATTTCGAGTAAAATCGAGGTGTAAGTTGCATTTTTGAGGTCCTGGGTGCTCCCTCTTGGTGTAGGTAAGTTTTTTATGTATGTGCTGTGTGTATGTATTGTGTTTTAAATGTTTGTATGTCGGCGTGTTGCGTCCGATGTTTGCGAGGTCGTAATGTGTGGTAACGTGTTTCGTACGTTGTTTGCGTGCCTCGTAAAATTTAGCGAGTGTCGTAATTTGTGTGTCGTGTTTTTTGAGTAGCGACGTGAATTTTGCGAGGGTTTGAGGCCCTTGCCCAGTGACCTCGCCAGCAACTGAGTCCCTCGCTTCGCGAGGGGCCTCAGTTGCTGGCATGGAGCGCCTTCGGCGCTCCATGCCAGCAACTGAGGCCCTTGCCCAGTGACCTCGCCAGCAACTGAGTCCCTCGCTTCGCGAGGGGCCTCAGTTGCTGGCATGGAGCGCCTTCGGCGCTCCATGCCAGCAACTGAGACCCGTGCCCAGTGACCTCGCCAGCAACTGAGGCCCTCGCTTCGCGAGGGGCCTCAGTTGCTGGCATGGAGCGCCTTTGGCGCTCCATGCCAGCAACTGAGGCCCTTGCCCAGTGACCTCACTACGCGAGGGCCGCGGCTCGCTGCGCGAGCCCGCAAGCGTGAGCAACGACTCGTACGCTCACAACTATATATGTGATATAAATACATTTTGTGCATGTCCCTTTAAATTATGCTGGTCAGTGATTATTATCAGGTCTGGAGGATTAGTGTAAACATAATAATAAATGTTGTAATAAAAGTGTCCCAGGACTAGAAGTGACTAGTGGGGTTGGATGGTGGTGATACCAGTTGGTGCATGTGTTTGGTTCATTCATCTCCCTGGGTATTTGACCCTCCAGCTGTTACCCAGGGTGGGCGCTCCCTATACTGGGCCCCATCCAGCAGGTGCTCCCATGTTTTGGCTGCAGCCAGCACCATCTAACTGGTTTTATATAAAACACTCATCACAGATCCCATGTCAAGTCCAATAGTCATAACAACAACTGAATTGAATAATTTTCTGTTCTCTGGACTCACAGTAGTAAAACCTCAGGCACCTGTGGCCTCTTGTCTGTCCTCTGCTTGAGGGCTAACAAAATTCACTTTATTACTATGTTTCCACTACAGAACAGGTACTTTAAGAGCAAAGTGAGTATTAAGTTTTGCTCACGTTGCAGTGGGATAGAATGTGTTGCTTTGTTTGTAAAGTGACCAGTGACCACACACAGATGTGAGCTCTCACTCCAGACACCATAGTACATTTCACTCTCTCATTTAGATGCTTTGAACAGCAGATTAAATCATGTCAGGGCATGCAAACTACTAAAAAAATAGATACTAAAAAATAGATTGTCGTATAGTGGAGAAGCAGAGGTGGCAAGGACAAACTAGGCATAAGTTTAAAAAATATACCTGCTTGCTAGATTAATTCTCTGCAAGAGCGCAAATTGACCCCAAATCCAGACTGTAAGAGCCAAAATCCAGCCATTGCCTGTAAGATCTCAAGTCAAGCCTGTGCCTGTCAGAGGCCAAATTATCAAGGCACAATGTTAAGTACAGTGTTAAGTAGATGGTATGGGTATAATGCATTTGTTCATTGGTTCCCATCTACAATCATAATCTAAATTTATATGTTGGGCCATTGATAGTTTATCCAGTGGGGAAGCAGAATGTCCCATTTCTGTGTTCAGGATTTCCACAGGTTAATTTTGTGATGTGTTTGATAGGTTCTTAGGGACAAGATGGAAAGGATGATGAGAAGAGATTTTCATACCATGGATTCAAATCTGGAGGTAGAATTGTCAAAATCAAGTGCAGAAACTCTTTTAACTAATTTTGAAAACTAGTATTGGCCTTTAAAGCTCTCAAGCTGTTTACTTACCTTAGTGTTACCTGTAGTTCAATTGCACTGGCCAATTTAGAGCCTGATTCAATTGAGCTTTCGCATGTTACTGTAGCCCATAAGAATTTGCTATTTAATCAGCGTCTTTTTGCAGGCTCCAAAAGGGGTACGAGTTACGGCCTTGAAAAAATTGTGATGGTTAAACCTGTAACTCGCAGAATCCCGAAGCCTTTCATCTTTCACTTTTGCAAGCGTTACAGTGGCTAAAATCATAAATCGCTATACAATTTCCCCAAGCCAGCAAATATTTTCACACCTGTAAATGGCAAAAGAAGGAGAAAATCTCCTATGAGAGGACCCGCAAGGGGGTTAAACACCTATTCATAGCACTGTAAATGCAAATAAAATATTAATACTGCACTGTAAATAACAGGGAAAGCGATGATAGACATTAGAATTAATTGCCCAACAGTCTCAAGCCCGCAAATTCAGCAGTATATAAGATTTATTTTTATGTTTCAGAGTTAAATCAATCTTGGGAATCAATGAGTTAATACATAACAAGCCACCCATATGGACTAGAACAGTATTGGCGTTTATTTCCATAATTCTTTATTTTGCGGTTTTGCGAGTCAGATTGCATATCGTGTCCCCGAACCTAACTGATTGACATGTAACCTCCATGTTTTACTGCCATAATAATGACAGTCTATTTTTCTATTAGCTGATTCGAAATGAGAGGTTATGGGCTTGCTTAATTGATCATGTTCCCACCCTGAATTGCTACAAACCAGTGCATGTTTTACGAGTCGGCTTTGGGCCAGTAACTTGCGGCCTGAGCATATGAATAGCTCGGAATCGGAGACGAACTGAAGCATTCTAAATAAATAAGGTAAAATATACTAAAACTGGAAAGCAAAGAACACTTAAAATACTACAGATAGCTCCATTTATACTAGAGAGTAACAAGTAATGGGTGATACTGTTCTTCAGATGAGTTGTAGATGTAAGTCGGTACTGTGTTGTGTACTATCTGGTGTCCCACAGCTTATTACATTGTTCATAAAGCTGCTGTTACAATGTTTCAACTCAACAGCTACAGATACATTGTTGCACTGTTGTTCAAAGTGTGGCAGTTAGTTAGTTTAATGCTAAAGAATCTATACGTAAATCATTTTTTGTCATGTATACCTCTTGTATTAATTAAAACACACAGATTACATTAGAAGGATTAAAGAAACAGAAGAATTCATCAACTTCATGTTTAAAATGCAGCTGACTAGTAGGATTTTGTAAAATCTAGACTTAAGATACTGACAACAGATCTAAATATCTGTAGAAGAACCTAGAAGTTCAAAGAAGTTTACTGCAGTTCAACCTGTTAGTGATGTCCATAATCCTTTTATGGCTGAGAAAGACCTTTTGGATTTTAGACATATCATGATTAATGCAGGTCAGGTATTAAACACCCATTGAAAGCTATTGCCAACAATGTAAAGCCAGTAACTATAAAATGTGATCATTATCAATGAGATGTGTTAATTGTATCAACATGAAACTGGCAAATGGTAATTACTCATGATGGGTGCTTTATTAATGGTGGTTTTACATATACTAATGTTATTAAGCCTATGGTTGGCCCAAATTCTTTTGGCACCCTAACAAAGTACAGCTTCGCTCACATTTTCAAATAGAATTCAGAAAAAAACAATACACAAATAATAAGTATATTAAAAAGCTGTTTTATATATAAATAATCAAGATTTTTTAATCAACATAAATGATAAGAATACAATGAATAATATAATACCTTTGCTTTAAGTACAAGGCATAATATAGTAACATTTTATTTTTTACATAAGTCAAACAATGGATGGACTCAAACTAAACTAAGGTTAGATCCTGTGACATGTTAAGTAAATTAATTAATTCAGAAAATAATCCACTGTCATTATGACACAATCAAGGGAACAAAATATAATTTTAAAATTACCTTAAGGGACTGACATTCCAAACTGTCTCCAGATTGTTGTACTAAGATCAAGATAATAATCATAATCAATAGCATGAAATCTCGTTAAAATGTCTATTCAGCAAAACCATTTATAATGGGATTGTGTGAATTGTACTGTAAACAAGAAATGTCGTTATATCATCAATGCTTCGTTTGGACAAGTTAAAGAGGCTGTTACTAATTAGCTATGGTTAGAATTCAAAGTCGAACATTCCTTGTATCAAATAATATAATAAGTAAAATAAATCCCTTATATAAACACAAAGAAGGCAGTCAAGCTGGGGCGGATTTACAGAAAAGGGGCAAAATGGGGTCACCATGTAAATCCCCATCAGCTTTCAACACTCTCTATTTTGTTTCTCTAATCTACCACCAACTATAGACAATCTCTCATTAACTCGCTCTTTTCCTTCCTCTTTGACTGACCTCTCCTCTCTTCTTCTGATCTCCCACCTCTTTTCTCCTGATCTTCCACCTCTCTATAAATGACCACCCCCTTACTTTTTCTGACCTCCCCTCTATTATCCTGACCCTCCCTCTCTTTACCTGAGCTCTCCCTCTCTTCTCGTGACCTTATCTCCCTGTTCCTGAGCTCCTCCTCTCTTTACCTGACCTCCGCCTCTCTTATTTTGACCACACCCTCTCCTCCTGACCTCCTCTCTCTTTTTCTGACCTCCCTTCTCTACTCCTGATCTCCCACCTCTTTTCTACTGACCTCACCACTCTCCTCATGACCTCCTCTCTCTTCTCTTGATCTCTCTCTCTTTACCTGACATCCCCTTGCTTCTCCTGAGCTCCCCTATACTTACCTGACATCCCTCTCTCTTCTCCTGACCTCCCTCTCTATACTCCTGACTGCCCCGCCTGTTTTCCTGACCCTCTCTCTACTCTTGGTCTCCCCTCTCTTCTTAACACATTTTCATTAGTGCCACCCTTACCATATTGGCACACTAGGCAGTTGCCTGTGACTCTGTGCTATAAAAGGCACCTTAAATAATATTTTTTTCTTGGATTACATTTTTTAAATATATATTTTAAACAAAAAATATTTTAAACAAACAATTTAAATATTGTATTTAACAAACAGTTTCATTGTCATGTCACATTAATATTTTATACTTCATTTATATCTATGGTAATATTTTTAAAGTTATCATGTTTATTTATATTCAGGAATTTGCTAAGCTTTACAGGCACAAAACCAGCCACCACAGCCCATTCACAGCCTTCCTATTACACCGTGCAATATAGTGCTGTCATTTCAAATTCTCATTGTGAGTTTTCATCATACTTATTGTGTGCAAATCCCTAGCTGTCATCACCATGACAGGATGCACAAAAATGTTCCTTCTCTGGGCTCACAACCAGGGCTGGATTTGCAACTCTGGTGCCCCTAGGCACAGCAGCTTCCTCCCTCTTCAACTCTCTAGTTCTGGGACACTGATTAACCCCATCACTCATAGGGGTCAATATAGACCCTTGTGAGAATAAAATTAACCCACTCAGTCCAATAGAGGTATATATAGACCCATATAGGACATTATGAACCCCTATATTAACACCATAAGTGCCACGATGGCTCTCCAGGACCCTCATGACACAAAGTCTAAGCAGTCCACTACACTATTAACCCTAGCTAAACCCCATTAACCCTGACTATACCCAATACCCCTACCCTATTAACTCCTACCCTACATTATTAACCCCTATCCTATTCTATACCATTCCATTAACCCCCCCTCTAACCAATTAACCATATTTAACCCTCACCATACCTAATTAACCCTATCACTAACCACTTAACCCCAACTAGACCTATGTAACCCCTTCTAGTCCTATTTAACACAGATAGACCTATTTAAACCCATCTAGTCCTATGTAACTCCATCTAGACCTATCTAACTCTATCTAGTCCTATTTAACCCTAACTGGGCCTATTTAACCCCAAATGTACCCAGTAAACCCCATCCCATAAACCCCCTCCTACCCTACCCAATTAATCCCTACATTACCAAAGAACATTACCAAAAAAAAATAATCCTAAGTTACATAAAATAAAAAAAACTACTTTACATAAAATAAAAAAAACAAATTACCTAAAATAAAAAAAAAACAAGTGACATAAAATGAAAAAAGCATATATTGCATAAAATAAAACATACATTACATCCAATATAACCCCTCAATACATACAATAAAACCCCTCGATACATACAATTTAACACCTAAATACATACAGTTAAACCCCTAAATACATAGAATTTAACCCCTAACCATATACATTAAATCCCTAAATCTCACCTAAACAACCCCCCTTACTAAACCTAGAATAGGGTAAATAAGACCACTTACCTTGCCCAAATGCCCCTCCAGCGACAATGGCTTTCTTTCCCTCGTCTCTAGCATTAGGGCCCTTCCTAGATGTGCACAGGTCCAGCACCCCTAGGAAAAAAAGAAACATTACAATTAACACCAGCGCTTTGAGCACCTTCGGCCTTAACTGCCTAAGTCATGCAGGGTCGTAGGCGCCTTCGATGCTCTTTGCCAACAACTGCGACTCTCTCTTTGCGAAGGACGCAGTTGCAGCGGGCTCACTAAGTAAGCTCACAAGCGTTAGCAAGAACCCGTATTGCTCATAACTATATATGTGATGTATCTTGAGAGTAATGAATTAGCAATTTCCTTTTAAATATACAAACTGTTGCAATATAAATCAAGTAATGTCTTATCACTCACATAATTAGTAGTATTGAAACTGTCCGAATGATAATTTTTGCTACTTTAGCCGAAGTACGAAATAATGGTTCATTATATATTTTACAAGCATTTCATATGGTTATTAGCTTTGCATGATTTACATCATCAATTAATTAATTTTAGTTTATATCACTTGTTTATTATAGAGTTATGCATATGTTAAATTTATGTTACAGTTATGGAAAATTTAGGATAAGTGTATATAATGTGAGGATGTCTAGTTAAAAGATGTATGGAAGTGTCTTGTTTGGATTTTTTGTCACACTTGTCTACCACAGAAGAAGATGACAGTGAGTGCTTGTCTGTAAAGATAAAGAAAAGACAAGCATGCCCTGAAATATTATGAGAGAAAGTATCTTCCAAGTACCTATTGTGATGACAACAGATGACAACAGATACAGAGTTTGCTGACTAGAGACTCCTTGTAAAGGAACACCAGGAACTACCTACACTGATAAAACCAGGAGAATGAGTACTTGTTAAAATCATCAAAAGGAAAAACTGGATGGACGCCAAGTGGGAAGGTCCTTACCAAGATTTGTTGGCAATCCCGACAGCTGTGAAAATTGCAGAAAAGACCTCCTGGATACATCTGACCCACTGCAAGAGGGCTCCTCTATTGGCACCTTCCTGGGAACCTACCTGCTAACCTGAGTAACCCTCCACCTGTCTTCTACACAAAGTCTGGCTACAAAGGGGAGTGAAACCAATAGGGTCACTCATCTCAAACCCAGTGAAGATACTGCCGTGTTCAGACAGGTTAGAGGGTCCTCGGGGGAAGCAGGAAAGGATCCTCAGAATGATGCCCAAAAACAGACTGTGACACCCCTTCAGAAGTCCAGGGTGGTGTGGGATGAAAAAGTCCATATTAATCTTGATCTGTATCACTGCCATTATAGTAGCACCTACCCTGATCTAGGAGAATACACAAAAATAGATTAAAAGACAGATCTACAATGGCCTTGACCCGATCTAAGAGATCCACCCCAAGTGGCAGCTTTGATGACAGAGTCTACATCGACTCCAGTGGAGTACCCCATGCACTACCAGGCGAGTTCAAGGCCAGAAATAAAATTGCAGCAGGATTTAAATTCATGTTCACCTGCTGGGTGACAATAAATTAGAATGTTGACTGGATAAATTACATCTACTATAACCAACAACGATTTGTGATCTATACAAGAGATGCGGTACACGGTTTGACTGAACAACTAGATAGAACAAGTCTGATGACATGGCAAAACCGCATGGACCTGCACATGCTTCTAGCAAAAAGAAGGGGTGTTTGTAAAATGTTTGACACTGCCTGCTGCACCTTCATCACTAATAATATGGCACCTGATGGGACAGTTACCAAAGCCCTGGAGTGATTGACCGCCCTGTCAAATGAACTTGCAGAAAATTCAGGGATGGAAAACCTATTCACTAGCTGGCTTCAGTCATGGTTCAGAAGATGGAAAGACTTAGCTTGCCATTTTGGTCACTTGTGGTTCACTGCACAAGGGTACTGATACAGGAATGGATTGACACGACCATCACCCAGAAAGGATACCTATATGAAACTTTGCAATTCTATGCGCAGACATGGAAGAAGAGGAATACGAGAATCATGCCTAAGATCAAGGCCCATCCCCATTATTATTATTATTATTATGATTATCATTTATTCATAACGCACCAACATATTCTGTAGTGCTGTACATAAGATACGTTCCAGGCAAAGGTAAATACAAATCAACACATAGCAAAGCAAGGAGGGACCTGTCTTTGAGCCTCAAATCCAGTGTCCATGGTGCTTTCCCCAAAGCACCCTGCAGGATTGAAACTTGCAGACTTACAACCTAAAGGTATTGTGTGTGGTAAAGGAGGGAGGGAAAGGTGCTGAGTTTGTTAGGGTAGAAGGCAATACACTTCTTTAAAGAGATACATTTTTAGGGAGGTTGTGAATGCTTTGAGGCAGGAGGATAATCTGGTGGAGTGAGGCAAGGAGTTCCAGAGAATAGGGGCAGCATAAGAAAAGTCCTGAAGGCGAGAGTGAGAGGAGAGTTGTGAGGAGACAAGAATTATAGAAAGAAGAAGGTGACAAGAGTTTTAGAAAGAAGAATGTCATTAGCAGAACAAAGAGGGAGGTTTGAGAAATATTTGGAGATGAGAGCAGAGATGTACGGGGGTGCGCTATTGTTGAGGGCTTTGTAAGATAGGGTCATGATTTTAAATTGTAGTCTGGAGGGAGGAAGCCAGTGGAGTGATTGACAGAGAGGTGAATCCGACACTGAACGTTGTGTACGGAAGATGAGACAAGTAGTGGCATTCATAATGGATTGAAGTGGAGATAGTTGGGTGATGGGTAGTCCAACAAGAAGCGAGTTGCAGTAGTCTAGTCGGGAGATGATGAGAGAGTGTATAAGGATTTTAGTTGTGTCTTGTGTAAGATAGTGACGAATTCTGGAGATGTTTTTTAGATGGAGAAGACAAGATTTAGTTAGGGATTGTATGTGAGGGATGAAAGACAGAGCGGGGTCCAGTAGAACTCCAAGAGAACAGGCTTGGGAGGAGGGGGGTGATGATGTTGTTGTTGATAATGAGAGAGATGTGAGGAATTGATGCTGTGGTAAAGGGAGGGAAGATTAGGAGTTCAGTCTTAGACATGTTGAGTTTGAGATGGTGGGTGGACATCCAAGATGATGTACTAGAAAGAATGTTGGAGACGTGTGTTAGAAGAGAGGGGGATAGATCTGGTGATGAGAGGTAGATTTGAGTGTCATCTGCATTGAGATGATACTGAAGCCCAAAAGAGTTTATTGGGTACCAAGTGAGGAGATACAGATGGAGAACAGGAGGGGTCCTAGGACTGAACCTTGGGGTACACCAACAAACAGGGGGTAAGTAGAAGAAGAGGAGTCAAAGAAGGAAACACTGAATGATCGATTTTGTAGGTATGATGAGAACCACAAGAGAGCAGTGTCTCGAATATCGAGGGAAGAGAGGATATGGAGTAGAAGTGGATGGTAAACTGTGTCAAAGGCAGCAGAGAGATCTAGAAGAAGTAGAATGGAAAAGTGACCTTTTGACTTGGCGGAGAGCAAGTCATTAGGGACATTACTGAGAGCTGTCTCAGTGGAATGTTGGGGCCGGAAGCCGGATTGGAAGACGTCAAGAGGGGAGTTAGAGGAAATAAAGCTGGTAAGGCAGTTAGAAATGATCTGCTTCAGCTGTTTAGAGGCCAGGTGAAGTAGAGAGATAGGGCGATAGTTAGATGCAACGTCAGAGTCAGATGAGGATTTTTTGAGGATGAGTGTAATTATGGCATGTTTTAGAGATGATGGAAACGTGCCAGTATTTAGGGAAAGGTTGAAGAGGTGTGTGAAAGCTAGGATTAGTGTGGTTGAGAGGGGAGGGATAAGCTGAGATAGAATAGGATCTAGAGGACAGGTTGTGAGGTGAGTGGATGATAGCAGGCTGGAGATTTCGTCCTCTGTAGCCGGGTAAAAGCAGTTCATGGTGGCTGTGGGATTGGGTAAAGGAGAAGACTGTGAATTGTTGTTTAGTTGAGAGGGTGGAGTGTGTAAACCACTATGAGAGGAGAGTTCATTGCGAATGTTTTGAGTTTTATACATAAAATGGTTGGTGAAGTCTTCAGCTGTGAGAGAGGAAGGGATGGTAGGAGGTGGTGGGCGGAGTAGAGTATTAAACGTGGCGAACAGACGCTTGGGTTTGAAGGATAGAGTTGGTATTAGTGATGGGAATAGGAGCGTAACATAAATTTGTTGTGGAGGAAATCTGCTGAAGTGCATGATTTACGCCATATAGTTGTTTAGCAGTGGGGGAGCACTTTTGGGTGTATCGTGTTTATGTAGTGTGCCATGGTTGTGGATGAGAGCGAAGGCATCTGCATGTGGTTATGGGGGCCAGTGTGTCAAGGGTGGAAGAGAGAGTAGAGTTGTAGTGTGAGGTGGCAGTGGTAGGCCAGTTGAGGTTGATGATGGGGCTGAGAAGGGGTTGGATAATAGTGGAGAGCTGTGCAGAGTCAAGTGCTAGCAGGTTTCTGTTCATGATAGTGGCAGGGGTTAAAGAAGGGTGATGAGAGGAAGATGTGATGAGGTCGAAGGTAAGAGAGTGATGGGCAGATAGAGGGAGTGGATGGATGACTGGGTAAGAGGTTGTGTCCCTATGGAGGACATATTCAAACTCTTGCTCATTGACATTGCAATATGCTAACACATATATCTGCTGCAAAAGAAAAAAGATGTAAAGACCTGTCAGAAAGCTACAAACTCCTTGTCTTCTGTCTGAAGATCTACATATCATGGCCTATTGCTTTGACCAAAGAATCTTACCATCCAGAAGAAAGTGATCCACCTGTTTACTTCTTGACCTGTATGAAGTTTGTCTGAGCATATGTTTTGACTGTGTTGTCATTTTCCTTTTTCTGCTCTTTACTATACCTGTCTTCCTTTTTACCTTGTTTGGCTTCTAACATTTTGCACATTATTCTATCAAATTGCTAGGATCTAGTATGTACTAATTTCTGATAAGGAATAGTAATTAGGGAAAGAACAAGTTATCATGCATACACTCTGGGTTAATTGTCATATCAGTAAAAACTGTATTGGTTATTTCATTATATATATCATCTGAATGCCTCATAAGAAAATTAGTATAAAGGAAAATTGGTTCTATGGCCTATTTATTGGTAATTTTTTGCAGAATTAAGTAAGGCCATTTTCTCTGCATTAACCATTGTATTTGTTTTTACATACTTGGACTTTTATATCTATGGCACCACTATCTGGATTATCTCTTGATAACATATAACACCATCTGTTGATGTTTTCATCCACTCCATTGGGCGCTTTTCCTTTTATATGGACTTCGTCAAACAGCTGCTCACTTGTTTTCCTGGGTGTATTGCTTTACTATCGATATTTGATTTTTTCATGCTTCTGCTTTATAATCATTAATTGTAAAGCTTTCATTCAACAGACTTTAATATCTGGACTGTGAACTTTATGCGATGGATTCCTTTATTGAAATACTTTTTATATTATTACATGGATCATATCGGTTTATTAAAATTGCGTTATTATTATATATTTTATTGTTTTTATGTATAATTATGTTTTCTTTTGCAATGTTCTTATTGAGCAGTTATTAAAGTAAAAGGTGCAAAGGACTCCATGAGATAAGTTCTAATATCTCCATGTTGTAGGAAGCTAATCTGACTCTGAATTTTTTTAGAGACCTGGAGTTTCTTTAGATGCCAGTCTTAAGATCTTACCTCTACTTCCTAATACGTTTATCTTATTTTATTGTTTAGCTGTACCTATATTTATATTAAGATTGGACCCTTTCATATTTGTATTCTTCATTTGATGACAATTTTCATTGTCAAAGTGGATGACAGATCAATGGGTTTTCGGGCTACAACGTTACACATTGCCTGTCTCTTAGGCATTTCTCGGCCAGCCTGGGTTTTCAAAAGTCGTCTGCGTGTCGGGTTAAGAGGGTAATTTAATAGCAACGTAGTGCTACTAATGTCACTACGTGCTAAGAATTTGATCTTAGCTCTAATTTAATCGGGCTGTATGTCAGTAGATATAATAACAGGTACAAATCAAAATAATTAGTATTCAGGAACAGTGACAGAGTTTCTTCAGTTATCCAAGTACCTTAGCTTAGCTGTGTAAGCTTGTTGCAATTGGAGTTGATAGACAGAGAAAGAGACCAGGGAGACATAGTGTTAAAAGATGGAATCTGAAAGAGAATGGGAATGGCTTCAGGAAGTGATAGGGTTAGGAGCAAAACACAGAGGTGTTAGATGCTATGCAAAGAGTGGGGGTAGGTTACAAGAAATACATGGATGCACAAATGTATCTATATAAAAATTATAAGCCATATTCAATTGAGGTTTCGGGCGATCCAGTAGCCCGTAAGTGAGGTTGCAAGTTAATTTGCTATTCAATCGGCGTCTTTTTGCGGCCTCCCAGAGCCTATAATCACTCAAGGCTGCAAGACTTCCGATCGTGAAAATCGCTAATCATTTTCAAAAATCGCAAGCAAGCTCGAAAACGCCAAATGGCAGCCCAAAGCTTATGGGTTCCAAATAGGACCCACAAAGGGTTTACAGACTAGTTGGTAACACTGCAAATGTCAATGTAAAGACACTAATACACTTTATTATATGGGGAAAGCAATGGAATGCATTGCAATTACATGCACAACAACTCCCAAATATCAAATACTGCAAAAAAATATTTTCCACATAGGTTGTAAAGGTCATGCATATGCCAGTATGAAATGTCATGCTGCAACATGCTGAAAGATATTAATGACACACTACCTCATTAATTGCAATACAAATACATGAAAAAAGCTGACATATTAACCCTTTCACACTCACAGAGGCTCTACTGTGAACCTTAAAAACACAAAGATCATCTTATATACATATCTCTCATCACATCTACATTGGGATAACAAATAGTGGCATATATCAAGTACCAGGGGAACATTTCATCTATGGTTGTTCAGTCCCTCAATTGTGTCCGACTCTCTGTGATCCTATGGATTGCAGCACACCTACTAATGTCTTTGTCTGTGCATATTCAAAAGGTTTGCAATTGAGGAGTAGTGTGTTGCCAGTTCCTTCTCTAGTGGACTGGGATTTGTCTGACCTCTCTGCTATCACCTGCCCACCTACAGTGGCCCTACATGGTATAGCTCACAGCTTCATTCATGTAAATAAGCCCACTCATCACTACCACTTAACAATCCTCAAGGGGACCAGGGGAACATACACTGCAAAAACACATGGAGGCTGTGCAAAGGCATGGGGATCAACAGCCAACTCACCTACATCAAGGGTAATCTCCGCTACACCTATGCTATTCTGGAAAGTCCCATTGCTGATGGCCATGTGCCAAGATTCCCATTTGGGGACCTCTCATTAAGTTTTGCTATCAATCAATTCACATCATCACCTGTCATAATGCTATCAGGCCTTCAGGGGAATGTTGATACTCCACAGTATCACTAACTGGACTTGTGTATTAACCCTTTATTATTATTATATCTGATATATGTTATGATATGATATATAATGAAATTATTACTATTTTAATTATTATTGTTATGTCGTGTATTAATCTAATGCATAGCAACTCTGGCTCATTAGTTTACACATATAGGAATGTGACACAAATGGGATGTATGTGGATGTCCCAAAACCTCACCATTGACAACACACTGATATGGTGTGAACTGTATAACAAAGCTTTATTTCATACACAGAGCACAATCAGGAATGGACAAGACTGTGCATTAATACCATTGGTGTGGCGTGGGCAGATACCGGAAGGGCAACAGGTTGTGCTTGTGAACAAGGGGTTACCTAAAGGGGGTAATGTCATAGTCTAGAATAAGCATGATGCATAGCACCTACCAGGATCACATGTGTTCACTACACCACTGCAACCAGAATCTTATGAAAAAAAGGATCATCGGAAATCATTCAATTTAATTGAAGAAACCATTAATATGCATAGCACTTACAACTTGTCTAGATCTGCTCAATTAAACAGATAAACATAATCATGGAGAATGTCATACAGATCTATTCCACACACAGTGTGTTATCAGATATTAAGGAATAATCTGAAATTGATTAGCAGAATATGTGACACAGAAAGAGGATGGTCGTGAGATTGGGCTATTAAGACCCACAGAGGCAATAAGAAGGTATCAATCACTATTTGGACTGACTTCAACATCTCATCGCAACGGCAATCCACATTGAACATCAATTTCAATACACACTCTGTAGTCAGCCATAAGTATGTCAACATTAACACAAAATTATATTAATTGTGGAGTGTGGATGAGGAGTGGTTCTCAATCCTCTCCTCAGGACCCATCAGACAGGCCAAGACTTATGGGAAACAATAACAGCCTCATTAAATTTGGGCTATGTTTTAAAACATAGCTAGTATCTAAAAAAGTAGGACTTAAGGCTATTAAATTAGCTTCGTAAACCTCTACATTGCCGACTTTAGTGGAAAAGGACGGCCGAAAAATGCCAACGTTTTGTGGAATGTGGAACATCGCAGCACACAACCCTTTGATGTGTCAAGCTTGTACCCGCTATGTTCCAGTTTTGCTATTAAATTGCTATGAAGTCCACCTTAAGCTAGCCAGTAACACGCAAAAGGAGCCCAAAAGCACAATATGTGCTCGAGAGGACCCACAAAAGCTTAAAAAGCCCTTACGTTTGCTGCGAGAGCAGCAGAAGAGACCTCTGCTTCGACCCCCAACCCTCCCTCTGGCCCCTAAAGTTTCTTCCTGCTCCCCAGACTAATCCCCATGCTGCAAGGGTCCTGATCGGGCCCCAAATTTAAACTGTTAACCCCTGCCGCGGGGTACTTTAAGTACCCCCACGGCACCTAAAATTAACACCCCTATGCTGGAGGTCCCCATCTGGACCCCCGCAGTGTCCCCATATTACCCCTTGCAGCTGGGGTCCCGATTGGGATCCTTGCTGCATTTAAAATTAAAATGAGAGGTACTTATAGTACCTCGTGGCAGAAGTTAATTTTTTATTTAGCTCGGGTCCTTTAAGAGCTAAATAAAAAATTAACTTCTGCCACGAGGTACTATAAATACCCCTTAACACCTATAATTAACCCAGTCACTCATGGGGGTCTATATAGATCTTCATGAGCCTTTATTAGACCCTATCAGTCCCATTCTGATTGGCTCCAAGCATCTTCATCTTCTGATTAGCTGCAATCTGATTGAAAGTTATCAGTCAATCAGAAGACGCAGATGCTTGCAGCCAATCAGAATTGGATAAACCCCATGGGGTGTATCCCATTCTGACTGCCTATAGGCAATAGCGCCTTCTGATTGGATTAAAAATGATTGACAGTTACATCAGCCAATCAGAATGGGATAGACTCCTAATGGTGTATCCCATTTTGATTGGCTAACACCTTTGCATCTTTTGATTGGCTGAAATATGATTGACAGCATTTTCAACCAATCAGAAGGCACCATTGTAACGGAGCTGGAACACGCAGTCCAATATCTCCGCTGGTATACGGTAAAATACCCACGAGGCACTACAGTCTCACCATCCCCGACCTCCCATATTGGACGACACACAATTTGGGAGTCAAATGAATACTGACTTTATTTTGTTATTGCAGAAATATTTATACCCATCTCTTCCCACAGGCAATACACATGCCCATATTTGGCTGCACAATACACATAAAGAGAACAATAGGTGGGTCACACCTCTCCGAGGCTCCCTGGCAACTTTGATACAATCAGACATTGATTCAATTACACTTCTTTGTTCTTATCTGAGAATGAAAACACTGTATACAATAGACTTCCTTTATCTTATGCGGAGTCGCTGTAACAGGATTATCTCCCATGCAAAGTAGCTGCAAATGTCTGGGACAATATTCTGCAGAGCATCAACCAACATACATGCAGTATAATAGTAGGATCATATTTTAACCATAATAATCATAAAACAGGGTAAAACAGTGATGGGTTCCGCTACACACCTCCCCCGTGACCATAAGCCGGCATACACGGTCTGATCCCAACGGATCGGCCTGTGGATGTCCGGACAAAAGTATTTGTTGGTCAATTCTCTAGTTTGACAACCCATCAGCATTACTGCAATTCACATTTACTCACATTTCCCATATCCCCAGATAGCTGGGATCTGAGCGCACAAAACTACCGAATAGCGCTCAGATCCTCTTCACACAGTTCAATTGCCATGTAGCTACAGTCTTTCCCATAGTCTTTCATTATATGAATGGGCTTCATGGCACAGTTATCTGGGGTATCATGGTTCATACAGGGCAAGTACAGAATGACCCCCTGTATGTAAAGGGCCAGAATGAGTGACATACACTCGGGTATGGCCGAACACTGGTTCCAAAGGGCAATATGTACCAGGGCCATAGTCGCAGGGCAGGAGGCTGGCAAACAGTCCTCTCCAAGCCAAAGTGGCGAAGGGCACTTTGTCACACATCTCCCCTTTGGGGGGAAGTCTAACCAGGCACCTGGATATTTCGCTGGGGTGATGGGGCAACACGCTGAGGGGACTTGAGGGGCAGAGGCCAGCGGCACTCTGCCCTGATGCCAGCTCTTCCACTGGTATAACCTGCAGGACATCCTGCTCTGTACAAGGGACAAAGGGAGGGCAGAGGCCGACTGCACTCTGCCCCACTGTCAGCTCTTCTGCTGGGGCACTTGGGACATATTCCGGCTCAGTAGCCAGGGAAAGGTGGGGGTCAGTGGAGGTTAACATTTCCTCTGTTAACCCTGGGGCCACATTAGGAGTTAGCTGGGGAGGGGAATTTGTACTTACCCCCTCCTCCGGTTGTCCCAGTGAGGGTAGTTGGGGATCTGGACAGGCTGTCCAGCATCCCGGTAGGTCAGGCACAGAGACCCTGGTCCCATCTGCGCCGTCTGGTGGATTGGTGTCTCCCCTTGTTAGGGTAAGCTGTCGCTGGGGGGAGAGGGCGACATCTTCAGCTCCCTGGGGTTCACACTGCCGCTGGGTGGGAAGGACGACACCTTCTGCCCCCTGGGGTTCACACTGCCGCTGGGGAGGAAGGACAACACCTTCTGCCCCCTGGGGTTCACCCGGCCGCTGTGGGGGAAGGACGACACCTTCTGCCCCCTGTGGTTCACACTGCCGCTGGGGGGGAAGGACAACCCCTTCGGCCCCCTGGGGTACACACTGCCGCTGCGGAGGAAGGACGACACCTTCGGCTCCCTGCGGTACACACAGCCGCTGGGGGGGGAAGGACGACACCTTCGGCCCCCTGGGGTACACACTGCCGCTGGGGAGAAAGGACGGCACCTTCTGCTCCCTGGGGTACACACTGCCGCTGGGGAGGAAGGACGACACCTTCAGCTCCCTGGGGTACACACTGCCGCTGGGGGGGAAGGACGACACCTTCGGCCCACCGGGGTATACACTGCCGCTGGGGAGAAAGGACGGCACCTTCTGCTCCCTGGGGTACACACTGCCGCTGGGGAGGAAGGACGACACCTTCAGCTCCCTGGGATACACACTGCTGCTGGGGAGGAAGGACGCCACCTTCAGCTCCCTGTGGTTCACACTGCCGCTGGGGGGGAAGGACGACACCTTCAGCTCCCTGGGGTACACACTGTCAATGGGGGGGGAGGACGACACCTTCTGCTCCCTGGGGTACACACTGCCGCTGGGGGGGAAGGACGACACCTTCGGCCCCCTGGGGTACACACTGCTGCTGGGGAGGAAGGACGACACCTTCAGCTTCCTGGGGTACACACTGTCGCTGGGGGGGAAGGACGACACCTTCGGCCCCCTGGGGTACACACTGTCGCTGGGGGGGAGAATTAGTTGGAGTATTCCACGTGGAGCGGTTTCTGTTTCTGGGACAGTCTCTCTGCATGTGGCCCTGCTGGTTACACGTGTGGCACCTGATGTACCGTGGAGGGGTTTGGTAGTTCCCACTACCCGGACACAGTGCTGGGGCGGGGTTAATGGTGGGAGGTGGGTTAGCAGCTCCCAAGATGGACCGCTCCCGTGCCCACTGCTTTTCCATTATGTATTTGTGTACATCTGTCATTAACCATTCCAAGGTTTTTATGGGAAGCGTACCTGGGAAAAAGGCCAGTCTGCTTTGGAGTTCTCTTCCAAACTCATTCTGTGGGGTAATAAGAGGTACTGTAACCATGAGTTCCTTTCTGTCTGCATCCCTGTAGTCCGCGGCCGCCTCCTCCTCCTCATGATGGAACGCTGTCTGAAAACTAGCCGGTTCCATCCTGCTGTAGCCAGGGGCGCTGTACGGATACTAGCGTTGCCCTCAATTTGTACTCCATGGAATGGTGTCTCCTGTAGCTGTCCTTCTGACCGTGGGAACAATTCCGCCACTTGCCAACAAATGTAACGGAGCTGGAACACGCAGTCCAATATCTCCGCTGGTATACGGTAAAATACCCACGAGGCTCTACAGTCTCACCATCCCCGACCTCCCATATTGGACGACACACAATTTGGGAGTCAAATGAATACTGACTTTATTTTGTTATTGCAGAAATATTTATACCCATCTCTTCCCACAGGCAATACACATGCCCATATTTGGCCGCACAATACACATAAAGAGAACAATAGGTGGGTCACACCTCTCCGAGGCTCCCTGGCAACTTTGATACAATCAGACATTGATTCAATTACACTTCTTTGTTCTTATCTGAGAATGAAAACACTGTATACAATAGACTTCCTTTATGTTATGCGGAGTCGCTGTAACAGGATTATCTCCCATGCCAAGTAGCTGCAAATGTCTGGGACAATATTCTGCAGAGCATCAACCAACATACATGCAGTATAATAGTAGGATCATATTTTAACCATAATAATCATAAAACAGGGTAAAACAGTGATGGGTTCCGCTACAACCATTCTTACATTTTAGCAGAGCATGCGCGAGAACCCTCATTTGCGGCGGTGAGCTCCTCAAGTGAGTAGCTCCATTTGTTTATTTTTTATTTTTTAGACCATCAGGTTTTTTTTGGAGGTGCCCTGCTTGTGACAACTTCAAGATGGGGTCATCGCTGGATGGGACATTTTGGACAGGTAAGTGGCCTATTTAGAATTTATTGTAATACATGTTGTATGTATTTATGTATTCATTGTACTGTTTCTTTAATTTTAGGTGTGACGGGACCAGTGGACATTTATGGAGGGCCCTGTCTGGGATGAAGCACAGAGGACCATCATCGTTGAAGGGGCATTTGCACAAGGTAAGTGGGCTAATTTACCCTATTCTAGTTTTAGGAAGGGGGGTTGTTTTAGGTGTAATTTAGGGAGTTTTATTCAATGTAATTTAGGGTTCTTTATTCAATATGATTTTTTTTTATTATTCAATGTAACTTAGTTTTTTTTATTCAATGTAATGTAGCGTATTTAATTTTATGTGATTTGTTTTATGCATTTTCAGTAATGTAGCTTTTTAAAAAATGTTGTAATGTAGTTTGTTATTTTCAGTAATTCTTTTTTATTTTCTGTAATGTAGTATTCATTTTTTATTATTTTTTGTAATTAGTAATTAATAGTTTAGAGGTGGGGTAATAGGGTAGAGGGTTTTAATTAGTTAGAGGGGGGTTCATAGAATGGGATATGGCAAGAAAACGTTAATAGGATAGTGGTTAGACTTTGGCACTTATAGTGTTAATTGGTAGTGATAAGTATTGTCCCATAAGGGTCTGTATAGATGCTTGGAGCCAATCATAATGGGACTGATAGGGTTAATTAGAGGCTCATAAGGGTCTAGATAGACCCCCATGAGTGATGGGGTTAATTTTAGGTGCCGGGGTGGGGGAACTTATAGTACCCTTGCGGCAGGGGTAATTTTTTTAGTTAACGCAGGTCCTTTAAGGACCTTTAAAGTCTTTTAAGGACCCGTGATGCGGAAAACCTGAATTTTTAAATGCAGCGGGGGGCCCGATTAATACCACCGGAACACAGGGGATTTTTTAAGCCCTGCGGACCGCACATTGGAGTTACTAGGCTCCAATTTAATGAGGCTGTATATGTGGCAAATAGTATTCAAAAGGTGGTGAAGCCTCAAATTGCTTCACATGTATATTCACACAGTGTTTCACCCAAATCATGGTCTGTGTGATGGGACCTGGTGAGAGGTTTGACAACCACTGACCTGGGGGATGTTTACACCTACTTCCTCTTCCTGAGCACTGGGACCACATCTCCTGGAACCACGCGCTTCCTCCCGCTGCATCCAAATGTGGTGGCTGTGTAGCAGCTGTCGTTGGCGGTAAGGGGTGCGATGAGGAGGCTGTAGGCTCTGGCTGCGGTGGCTGTATAGCAGCTGTCGTTGGCGGTAAGGGGTGTGATGAGGAGACTGTAGGCTCTGGCTGCGGTGGCTGTGTAGCCTCTCCCCCCCTCTTCTTGACAGGATACGCTCATTGCGAGGCCTCTCCCCACTCTACTTTACGCTCATTGCAAGTCTCTCCCTCTGTCTATTTTCCTCCCCTGTGTTTTTACCCCCCTCTCCCTCCCCTGTGTCTTTCCCCCCTGTCGCCCTGTGTCTCTTCCCCCCTCCCTCCCCTGTGTCTCTTTCCCCCTCTCCCTCCCCTGTTTCTCTTTCCCCCCTGTGTTTCTTTCCCCCATGTCTCTTCCCCCCTTGTGTCTCTTCCCCCTCCCTCGTGTCTCTTCCCCCGATTTCCCTCCCCTGTGTCCTTCCCCTCCCCTGTGTCTCTTCCCCTCCTCTCCATCCCCTGTGTCTCTTCCCCATCCTCTCCCTCCCCTCTGTGTCTACCCCCTCCTCTCCCACCCCTATGTGTCTTCCCCATCCCCTGTGTCTCTTCTCCCCTCCTCTCCCTCCCCTGTGTCTCTCCCTCCCTCCTCTCCTCACCCTGTGTTTCTCCCCCTCCTCTCCATCTCCCCCCTCTCCCTCCCCTGTGTGTCTTCCCCCTCATCCTCTGTGTGTCTTCACAGATCCTCTCCCTCCCCTTTTTCTCTTCCCCCTCCTCTCACTCCCCTGTGTCTCTCCTCACCCCTCCTAGCACTCCCCTGTGTCTCTCCACCTCCTCCTCTTTGTCCCCCTCTCTCCTCTGTGTCTCCTCCCTCCTTCCCTGTCTGTCCGCCCCCCCCCCCCTTTGTGTCGCCCACGCCTTCCCTATGTGTCTCTCGCTCCCGTCTGTTTTCCTCTTCTGGGCATGCGCAAGAGTGGCCGCTCATGCAATTTGTCTCAAGCGTGATGATGAATCGCAGATTGACAACTATTATATGTGATTGAAATTAATATTTATACTGTTTTGTTTTATATTAACTTGAAACAAACAGCAAACATAACACAAACTGCATTGGCAACTGCTATTCAGATTCCGTTTTAAGGTATTGGACAGACATTTATTTGCTAACAATTAGGATGATAATATGATATATTGTAATATTTACATGGTTAATGATGCCCCATATATCTGTAGTCAGAACCGGAAATCTTACAGTGCTATTGTATGTCAGTTATTCATGTGTGTGAGGTTCATGTATGGGCATATGAGGGTGTGATTGTGTGTATGATACTCACTTTGCAGGGTTTCCTGACAGCCAGTGTCCAACTGTCCTGGAAGGCCCACTACTACTGCTGGCTCCAAAGACTCTTTGATAATCCACTCCCATCCACGGTATGTGATGTTAAGTGGTGGGTGACCACCATTCCCATGGGCTGCTCTAGCCTCCGCTGCCATCTTCTTCTTCACTTTTATCCGGCAGTCATCGTTAGCCCCATTCAATTGCCAGCTCGCAACTCATTTGCCAAAGGCAGCATGTCAGCGAGTGAGGTGCGAGCTGCGTTTCCCCTCCATTTCTGAGGCTATTTAAATACCCAAGGCTGAGACTCGCTGCCCGAGATCCAAAATCCGAAACTCAGGTTTCTGTCGTAAGCAGTGCTGGGCTTGCGAGTGCAAGCCCGTAGCTTCTGCTTACGATTAGCCAATCAGAATTGAGACAAGTCATCATGATGGCAGGGAAGCCCCAATGATGCAGGTGTCCCAATTGGGACCCCCCCAGTGTACCCATATGACCCCCTTGATGCAGGGGTCCTGAATTCCCTGTCGGGAGTCCTTAAGGGGCCTGCGGCACACTAATAGTTAAGCCCGGCCGTGGGGGTACTTACAGTACTTATGCGGCACCTAACATTAACCCCTCCAATGCAGAGGGTCCCCATCGGGACCACCACAGGGTCTTCACATTAACCCTTGCAGCAGGGGTCTCAATCAGGACCCCCACTGCATTTAAAGATTTCAAATTCCCCGCCGCGGGTCATTAAAGGGCCCGCCACACACAAAGAGTTAAGGCCGGCAGTGGGAGTACTGTAAGTAACCCCTGCCACCTAACATTAACCCCCCCCCAATGCAGGGGGTCCCCATCGGGTCCCACGCATGGTCCCTATATTAACCCTTGCAGTGAGTGTCCTGATCAGGACCCCTGCTGCATTCAAAATTCAAATTTTCTTAAAGGACAGTAAAGGTCCTTAAAGGACCTGCGTTAATTAAAAATATACAGAGCCCCATGAGCCCCTAATTAACCCCATCACTCATGGGGCTCAATACAGTGAAAACAGGCTTGAGGCTTTGGCTTGTAACTCGCACCCTTGCTCAATTGAATAGCATCGCAATCTGAGACAAATGGGAGCCCGCAACACACCTACAGACATTCAGCTGTCTGCGATTGAGTTGCAGGCTTGGAACTGAATATGGCCCTTGGTCAGTAGATATACTAACAGGAAAAAATCATAATCAAATATAATAGTTGTCAAACTTTAATTTATTGTCACGCTTGTGAGCCTTGCATAGCGTGGCGAGCTGTTGAAGCACAGAAGTCTTCCAAGCTCGGAGCACTTAGCCGATGAGCGCTTAAGGCGCTCATTGGCTGCAAGCCTCGTAAAGCGAGGCGAGCAGTTGAGGCATTGAAACACGTGGTACTTAGGCAGAAATGTGTGCCGAAGGCTCTCCTGCGAGCCTCGTGCAACAAGGCGAGCCTTTGAGGCATTGAAAAACGTGTTGAAAAAAAGTTGAAAAAAAGTTCCCAAGCAGTTAGGAAACGCACAACCGCCTTAGGCTGCAAGTAGTTGAGGAACTCGTGACTTAGAAAAAAAAATGTTGAGGTCGGAAAAATACGAAGTTAACGACCGAACCGCGCAAATCTAAAAACACGGAAAAAAAAATACAAAAACCTTACACACAGCATGGGGGGACATCCAGGATGTCTGGGAGTGAGGTTGCATGCAAGTTTAAGCTGAATTTGCCGAGTTTCGGCACTTGAAAATAGGCTAAGCGAGAAAAAAATGGTGGGCAAAATAAATTAAAAAGAGGCTACATGACCCTGTACCGCGCAAAACACGGCCAGGCACATACGACTTTTACCCAGGAACGTACAAGGTACAAAATACACTATTAGTAGGAAAGAAAATGCTCGCGAGCCGCTTAACACATAGACAATGGCCGCCATTTTTCAACACTAACTTGCAACTAATAACCTTACGAATCTATAACGGCGCTTTAGCCAACTAAACAAACGATTTGGCCTCGTGCATGCAGCCTATTTATGCTGCACACTTGGCACATTGCTGACACTTTCTCCTCAGGGCAGCAACAGTCCAACTGTACATTGTATGCTGCAGGAAAATAAAAAGAGATTTTTAGCTCCTAAGTATATTGATTGCTGAATATATTAATTAGAAATAGGTAAAGTATAATATATATTAATTAATTAATTATTTATGCCAAAAAAATATATATAAGTTAAATAGCATATTTTACACTGCTATTAATTTATGAATACATTAATACTTTGCACTTCCTAATACATTTATACATTCCTAATTAATTATTAACGTACATTAATTTAATAATTATTCATTAGTAATGGAAAATAGAAATGTATACTTTCCACTGCACTAAAAAAATGTTTACATTTTACACTGCATTTATATATCTGGATTACTGCTCATTACATTGGCTGCCAGCGATAGGACTCTCAAAGCAGTTACATATTTAAATCACTTTATTATGCTCTGAGACCTGAAAACATTTTCTAATTTACACTGCACTAAAAAAATGTCAACCTTATTAAATTCCAACCTTGTAGATTAAATTAGCCCTGCTGCGAGCAACGTGTGAGCTACGCAGCAGGGACGTCTGTATTAACACAAAAGAAAATCTACATGAGGAGTGACAGCCTGCGAGATGATCTTGCAGGCTCCCACACCTCATCAATTGCTGCGGGGTCCTAAATGGACCTTCGCGGCTGTCCCACACATAAGCCCTGCCGTGGGGGGAACTCCAACTAGCCCCCCAGCACCTAAAATGAACACCCCTCTATGCGGGTGTCCCCATTGGGACCCCCGAAGTGTCCCCACATTAACCCCTTGCTGCAGGTTCCCTTGCAATAGGGGTCCCTGATCGGCAACGATCATGACCCTGCTGCATTTAAAATTTTACATTTCCCGCCTTTCGGGTCCTATAAGCTCTTAATTAACCCTATAACTCATGGGGGTCAATACAGATCCCTATAAGCCCTTAATTAACCCTATAACTTATGGGGTTCAATACAGACCCTCATAATACAGACCCTCATAAGCCCTTAATTAACCCTATAACTCATGGGGTCAATACAAACCCCCCATAAGCCCTTAATTAACCCTGTCACTCATGGGGGTCAATACAGACCCCCATAAGCCCTTAATTAACCCTATAACTCATGGGGGGCAATACAGACCCCCATAAGCACTTAATTAACCCTGTCACTCATCGGGGTCAATACAGACCCCAATAAGCCAATAAATAACACTGTCACTCATGGGCGTCAATACAGACCCCCCATAAGCCAATAAATAACCCTATAACTCATGGTGGTCAATACAGACCCCATAAGCCCTTAATTAACCCTATAAACCATGGGGGTGTATACAGACCCCTATAAGCTAATAAATAACCCTGTCACTCATGGGGGTCAATACAGACCCCCATAAGCCAATAAATAAGCCTATAACTCATGGGGGTCAATACAGAGCCCCATAAGCCCTTAATTAACCCTATAACTCATGGGGGTCAATACAGACCTCCATAAGCCAATAAAAAACCCTGTCACTCATGGGGGTCAATACAGACCCCCATAAGCCAATAAATAACCCTATATCTCATGGGGGTTAATGCAGACCCCCATGAACCCTTAATTAACCCTGCCACTCATGGGGGTCAATACAGACCCCCATAAGCCAATAAATAACCCTGTCACCCAAGGGGGTCAATACAGATCTTCATAAGCCTCTATTTAACCCCATCAGTACCTTACGGTATATTATGACCCTTATGGGGCAGTTATAACCCTAACATTAACCACATAAGTGCCATGACGGTCCTCAAGGACCCTCATGATACTAAGTACAAACACTATACTGCACTATAACCCCCAATAAACCATTAAATCTAAACTACCCCCCTCTACACTAATCTATTAACACCTACACTACAGACCTACACTACCTACCTACCCCCTATTAAACCCCCCACCACTCTAATTACAGAAAATAAAAAAACCTAAGTCACAAAAAAATAAAAAATCGACATTACAGAAAGAAAAAAAACTGTCACAAAAACTAAAAAAAGGAACATTACAGAAAATAAAAAAAATACATTACAATTCCCCCGCCCACTACAGAAAAAACAAATTACACACCTGAAAAGAAAATACATATAGAATACATACAATATAATACAAATAAAATAAAATACAATACCCCACGATCTATCAAACAAACAATCAATCCAAATATACAGTAAATCCTAGCTATCTAAAATACATCCCCTAATCTAACATACAATTAGTGATGTCCCAAACAGTTCGCCGGAGAACTATTCGCGGCGATTTTCGCATGTTCGCGTTTGCAACGAACGGCGAACACATGCGCTTTTCGGTCCGCCCCCTATTCTTTATATTTGAGGAAACTTTGACCCTGCACCTTACAGTCAGCAGACACATTCCAGCCAATCAGCAGCACACACTCCCTTCCAGGGCCTTCCATCTGAAGGCCAGCCTCCATTTTAGAATCATTCTGAAGCTACATTCGTTGAGAGAGGACATATATTCTACCTGCTGCTGATTTAATAGTGAAATAATATTCTGTGTATTTAGCTTTCACTACACACCTGAAGGACACATTTGATATCTGCTGCAAGGACAGCAACCCAAAAAGCCCTTTTTAGGGCTAGAACATCATTTATTTTATTTTATTATTTTTTCTGTGTAATCTAATTGCATATGCCTGCCTGCTAGCGTGTGTGTGAGGCCTATTGCATCTACTCTGCCAACTTTTGCCAGTGCACAGTGACACTCATATCTGGTGCAACCGTAGTGTACAGTGACACAAAACAACCCTTTTTTTGACTGTAATCGATTGAATATCAGTTGCCTGCCTACAGGCGTGTGTGAGGCCTATTGCATCTACTCTGCCAACTTTTGCCAGTGCACAGTGACACTCATATCTGGTGCAACCGTAGTGTACAGTGACATAAAACAACCCTTTTTTTGACTGTAATCGATTGAATATCAGTTGCCTGCCTACAGGCGTGTGTGTGAGGCCTATTGCATCTACTCTGCCAACTTTTGCCAGTGCACAGTGACACTCATATCAGGTGCAACCGTAGTGTACAGTGACATAAAACAACCCTTTTTTGACTGTAATCGATTGAATATCAGTTGCCTGCCTACAGGCGTGTGTGTGAGACCTATTGCATCTACTCTGCCAACTTTTGCCAGTGCACAGTGACACTCATATCTGGTGCAACCGTAGTGTACAGTGACATAAAACAAACTTTTTTTTCTGTAATCGATTGAATATCAGTTCCCTGCCTACAGGCGTGTGTGTGAGGCCTATTGCATCTACTCTGCCAACTTTTGCCAGTGCACAGTGACACTCATATCTGGTGCAACCGTAGTGTACAGTGACATAAAAACAACCCTTTTTTGACTGTAATCGATTGAATATTAGTTGCCTGCCTAGAGGCGTGTGTGTGAGGCCTATTGCATCTACTCTGCAAACTTTTGCCAGTGCACAGTGACACTCATATCTAGTGCAAACGTAGTGTACAGTGACATAAAACAAACCTTTTTTTGACTGTAATCGATTGAATATCAGTTGCCTGCCTACATGCGTGTGTGTGAGGCCTATTGCATCTACTCTGCCAACTTTTGCCAGTGCACAGTGACACTCATATCTGGTGCAATCGCAGTGTACAGTGACATAAAACAACCCTTTTTTGACTGTAATCGATTGAATATCAGTTGCCTGCCTACAGGCGTGTGTGAGGCCTATTGCATCTACTCTGCCAACTTTGCCAGTGCACAGTGACACTCATATCTGGTGCAACCGTAGTGTTACAGTGATATAAAACAACCCTTTTTTGACTGTAACGATTGAATATCAGTTGCCTGCCTACAGGCGTGTGTGTGAGGCCTATTGCATCTACTCTGCCAACTTTTGCCAGTGCACAGTGACACTCATATCAGGTGCAACCGTAGTGTACAGTGACATAAAACAACCCTTTTTTGACTGTAATCGATTGAATCTCAGTTGCCTGCCTACAGGCGTGTGTGAGACCTATTGCATCTACTCTGCCAACTTTTGCCAGTGCACAGTGACACTCATATCTGGTGCAACCGTAGTGTACAGTGACATAAAACAACAATTTTTTTTCTGTAATCGATTGAATATCAGTTCCCTGCCTACAGGCGTGTGTGTGAGGCCTATTGCCATCTACTCTGCCAACTTTTGCCAGTGCAACAGTGACACTCATATCTGGTGCAACCGTAGTGTACAGTGACATAAAACAACCCTTTTTTGACTGTAATCGATTGAATCTCAGTTGCCTGCCTACAGGCGTGTGTGAGACCTATTGCATCTACTCTGCCAACTTTTGCCAGTGCACAGTGACACTCATATCTGGTGCAACCGTAGTGTACAGTGACATAAAACAACCCTTTTTTGACTGTAATCGATTGAATATCAGTTGCCTGCCTACATGCGTGTGTGTGAGGCCTATTGCATCTACTCTGCCAACTTTTGCCAGTGCACAGTGACACTCATATCTGTGCAATCGCAGTGTACAGTGACATAAAACAACCCTTTATTGACTGTAATCGATTGAATATCAGTTGCCTGCCTACAGGCGTGTGTGTGAGGCCTATTGCATCTACTCTGCCAACTTTTGCCAGTGCACAGTGACACTCATATCTGGTGCAATCGCAGTGTACAGTGACATAAAACAACCCTTTTTTGACTGTAATCGATTGAATATCAGTTGCCTGCCTACAGGCGTGTATGTGAGGCCTATTGCATCTACTCTGCCAACTTTTGCCAGTGCACAGTGAGACGTCATATCTGGTGCAACCGTAGTGTACAGTGACATAAAACAACACTTTTTTGACTGTAATCGATTGAATATCAGTTGCCTGCCTAGAGGTGTGTGTGTGAGGCTTATTGCATCTACTCTGCTAACTTTTGCCAGTGCACAGTGACACTCATATCTGGTGCAACCGTAGTGTACAGTGACATAAAACAACCCTTTTTTGACTGTAATCGATTGAATATTAGTTGCCTGCTTACAGGCGTGTGTGTGAGGCCTATTGCATCTACTCTGCAAACTTTTGCCAGTGCACAGTGACACTCATATCTGGTGCAACCGTAGTGTACAGTGACATAAAACAACCTTTTTTTGACTGTAATCGATTGAATATCAGTTGCCTGCCTACAGGCGTGTGTGTGAGGCCTATTGCATCTACTCTGCAAACTTTTGCCAGTGCACAGTGACACTCATATCTGGTGCAACCGTAGTGTACAGTGACATAAATCAACCTTTTTTTGACTGTAATCGATTGAATATCAGTTGCCTGCCTACATGCGTGTGTGTGAGGCCTATTGCATCTACTCTGCCAACTTTTGCCAGTGCACAGTGACACTCATATCTGGTGCAATCGCAGTGTACAGTGACATAAAACAACCCTTTTTTGACTGTAATCGATTGAATATCAGTTGCCTGCCTACAGGCGTGTGTGTGAGGCCTATTGCATCTACTCTGCCAACTTTTGCCAGTGCACAGTGACACTCATAACTGGTGCAACCGTAGTGTACAGTGACATAAAACAACCCTTTTTTGACTGTAATCGATTGAATATCAGTTGCCTGCCTACAGGCGTGTGAGTGAGGCCTATTGCATCTACTCTGCCAACTTTTTGCCAGTGCACAGTGACACTCATATCTGGTGTAACCGTAGTGTAAAGTGACATAAAACAACCCTTTTCTTGACTGTAATCGATTAATATCAGTTGCTTGCCTACAGGCGTGTGTGTGTGAGGCCTATTGCATCTACTCTGTCAACTTTTGCCATCGCACAGTGACACTCATATCTGGTGCAACCGTAGTGTACAGTGACATAAAACAACCCTTATTTTTCTGTAATCGATTGAATATCAGTTGCCTGCCTACAGGTGTGTGTGTGAGGCCTATTGCATCTACTCTGCTAACTTTTGCCAGTGCACAGTGACACTCATATCTGGTGCAACCGTAGTGTACAGTGACATAAAACAACCCTTTTTTTGACTGTAATCGATTGAATATTAGTTGCCTGCCTACAGGCGTGTGTGTGAGGCCTATTGCATCTACTCTGCAAACTTTTGCCAGTGCACAGTGACACTCATATCTGGTGCAACAGTAGTGTACAGTGACATAAAACAACCTTTTTTTGACTGTAATCGATTGAATATCAGTTGCCTGCCTACAGGCGTGTGTGTGAGGCCTATTGCATCTACTCTGCAACTTTTGCCAGTGCACAGTGACACTCATATCTGGTCAACCGTAGTGTACAGTGACATAAAACAACCCTTTTTTTGACTGTAATCGATTGAATATCAGTTGCCTGCCTACATGCGTGTGTGTGAGGCCTATTGCATCTACTCTGCCAACTTTTGCCAGTGCACAGTGACACTCATATCTGGTGCAATCGCAGTGTACAGTGACATAAAACAACCCTTTTTTGACTGTAATCGATTGAATATCAGTTGCCTGCCTACAGGCGTGTGTGTGAGGCCTATTGCATCTACTCTGCCAACTTTTGCCAGTGCACAGTGACACTCATAACTGGTGCAACCGTAGTGTACAGTGACATAAAACAACCCTTTTTTGACTGTAATCGATTGAATATCAGTTGCCTGCCTACAGGCGTGTGAGTGAGGCCTATTGCATCTACTCTGCCAACTTTTGCCAGTGCACAGTGACACTCATATCTGGTGTAACCGTAGTGTAAAGTGACATAAAACAACCCTTTCTTGACTGTAATCGATTAAATATCAGTTGCTTGCCTACAGGCGTGTGTGTGTGAGGCCTATTGCATCTACTCTGTCAACTTTTGCCATCGCACAGTGACACTCATATCTGGTGCAACCGTAGTGTACAGTGACATAAAACAACACTTATTTTTCTGTAATCGATTGAATATCAGTTGCCTGCCTACAGGTGTGTGTGTGAGGCCTATTGCATCTACTCTGCAAACGTTTGCCAGTGCACAGTGACACTCATATCTGGTGCAACCGTAGTGTACAGTGACATAAAACAACACTTTTTTTTCTGTAATCAATTGAATATCAGTTCCCTGCCTACAGGCGTGTGTGTGAGGCTTATTGCATCTACTCTGCTAACTTTTGCCAGTGCACAGTGACACTCATATCTGGTGCAACCGTAGTGTACAGTGACATAAAACAACCCTTTTTTGACTGTATCGATTGAATATAGTTGCCTGCCTACAGGCGTGTGTGTGAGGCCTATTGCATCTACTCTGCAAACTTTTGCCAGTGCACAGTGACACTCATATCTGGTGCAACCGTAGTGTACAGTGACATAAAACAACCTTTTTTTGACTGTAATCGATTGAATATCAGTTGCCTGCCTACAGGCGTGTGTGTGAGGCCTATTGCATCTACTCTGCAAACTTTTGCCAGTGCACAGTGACACTCATATCTGGTGCAACCGTAGTGTACAGTGACATAAAACAACCTTTTTTTTACTGTAATCGATTGAATATCAGTTGCCTGCCTACATGCGTGTGTGTGAGGCCTATTGCATCTACTCTGCCAACTTTTGCCAGTGCACCAGTGACACTCATATCTGGTGCAATCGCAGTGTACAGTGACATAAAACAACCCTTTTTTGACTGTAATCGATTGAATATCAGTTGCCTGCCTACAGGCGTGTGTGTGAGGCCTATTGCATCTACTCTGCCAACTTTTGCCAGTGCACAGTGACACTCATAACTGGTGCAACCGTAGTGTACAGTGACATAAAACAACCCTTTTTTGACTGTAATCGATTGAATATCGTTGCCTGCCTACAGGCGTGTGAGTGAGGCCTATTGCATCTACTCTGCCAACTTTTGCCAGTGCACAGTGACACTCAATCTGGTGTAACCGTAGTGTAAGTGACATAAAACAACCCTTTCTTGACTGTAATCGATTAAATATCAGTTGCTTGCCTACAGGCGTGTGTGTGTGAGGCCTATTGCATCTACTCTGTCAAATTTTTGCCATCGCCCAGTGACACTCATACTGGTGCAACCGTAGTGTAACAGTGACAAAAAACAACAATTTTTTTTCTGTAATCGATTGAATATCAGTTCCCTGCCTACAGGCGTGTGTGTGAGGCCTATTGCATCTACTCTGCCAACTTTTGCCAGTGCACAGTGACACTCATATCTGGTGCAACCGTAGTGTACAGTGACATAAAACAACCTTTTTTGACTGTAATCGATTGAATATCAGTTGCCTGCCTACATGCGTGTGTGTGAGGCCTATTGCATCTACTCTGCCAACTTTTGCCAGTGCACAGTGACACTCATATCTGGTGCAATCGCAGTGTATAGTGACATAAAACAACCATTTTTTGACTGTAATCGATTGAATATCAGTTGCCTGCCTACAGGCGTGTGTGTGAGGCCTATTGCATCTACTCTGCCAACTTTTGCCAGTGCACAGTGACACTCATATCTGGTGCAAATCGCAGTGTACAGTGACATAAAACAACCCTTTTTTGACTGTAATCGATTGAATATCAGTTGCCTGCCTACAGGCGTGTATGTGAGGCCTATTGCATCTACTCTGCCAACTTTTGCAGTGCACAGTGAGACGTCATATCTGGTGCAACCGTAGTGTACAGTGACATAAAACAACACTTTTTTGACTGTAATCGATTGAATATCAGTTGCCTGCCTAGAGGTGTGTGTGTGAGGCTTATTGCATCTACTCTGCTAACTTTTGCCAGTGCACAGTGACACTCATATCTGGTGCAACCGTAGTGTACAGTGACATAAAACAACCTTTTTTGACTGTAATCGATTGAATATTAGTTGCCTGCTTACAGGCGTGTGTGTGAGGCCTATTGCATCTACTCTGCAAACTTTTGTCAGTGCACAGTGACACTCATATCTGGTGCAACCGTAGTGTACAGTGACATAAAACAACCTTTTTTTGACTGTAATCGATTGAATATCAGTTGCCTGCCTACAGGTGTGTGTGTGAGGCTATTGCATTACTCTGCAAACTTTTGCCAGTGCACAGTGACACTCATATCTGGTGCAACCGTAGTGTACAGTGACATAAAACAACCTTTTTTTGACTGTAATCGATTGAATATCAGTTGCCTGCCTACATGCGTGTGTGTGAGGCCTATTGCATCTACTCTGCCAACTTTTGCCAGTGCACAGTGACACTCATATCTGGTGCAATCGCAGTGTACAGTGACATAAAACAACCCTTTTTTGACTGTAATCGATTGAATATCAGTTGCCTGCCTACAGGCTGTGTGTGAGGCCTATTGCATCTACTCTGCCAACTTTTGCCAGTGCACAGTGACACTCATAACTGGTGCAACCGTAGTGTACAGTGACATAAAACAACCCTTTTTGACTGTAATCGATTGAATAATCATTGCCTGCCTACAGGCTGTGAGTGAGGCCTATTGCATCTACTCTGCCAACTTTTGCCAGTGCACAGTGACACTCATATCTGGTGTAACCGTAGTGTAAAGTGACATAAAACAACCCTTTCTTGACTGTAATCGATTAAATATGTGTGTGAGGCCTATTGCATCTACTCTGTCAACTTTTGCCATTGCACAGTGACACTCATATCTGGTGCAACCGTATGTACAGTGACATAAAACAACACTTATTTTTCTGTAATCGATTGAATATCAGTTGCCTGCCTACAGGTGTGTGTGTGAGGCCTATTGCATCTACTCTGCTAACTTTTGCCAGTGCACAGTGACACTCATATCTGGTGCAACCGTAGTGTACAGTGACATAAAACAACCCTTTTTTGACTGTAATCGATTGAATATTAGTTGCCTGCCTACAGGCGTTGTGTGTGAGGCCTATTGCATCTACTCTCAAACTCTTGCCAGTGCACAGTGACACTCATATCTGGTGCAACCGTAGTGTACAAAGACATAAAACAACCCTTTTTTGACTGTAATCGATTGAATATCAGTTGCCTGCCTACAGGCGTGTGTGTGAGGCCTATTGCATCTACTCTGCAAACTTTTGCCAGTGCACAGTGACACTCATATCTGGTCCAACCGTAGTGTACATGACAATAAAACAACCTTTTTTTGACTGTAATCGATTGAATATCAGTTGCCTGCTACAGGCATGTGTGTGAGGCTTATTGCATCTACTCTGCCAACTTTTGCCAGTGCACAGTGACACTCATATCTGGTGCAACCGTAGTGTACAGTGACATAAAACAACCCTTTTTTGACTTAATCGATTGAATATCAGTTGCCTGCCTACAGGCGTGTGTTTGAGGCCTATTGCATCTACTCTGCCAACTTTTGCCAGTGCACAGTGACACTCATAACTGGTGCAACCGTAGTGTACAGTGACATAAAACAACCCTTTTTGACTGTAATCGATTTGATATCAGTTGCCTGCCTACAGGCGTGTGAGTGAGGCCTATTGCATCTACTCTGCCAACTTTTTGCAGTGCACAGTGACACTCATATCTGGTGCAACCGTAGTGTACAGTGACATAAAACAACCCTTTTTTGACTGTAATTGATTGAATATCAGTTGCCTGCCTACAGGCGTGTGTGTGTGAGGCCTATTGCATCTACTCTGCAACTTTTACCAGTGCACAGTGACACTTATATCTGGTGCAACCGTAGTGTACAGTGACAATAAAAACAACCTTTTCTTGTCTGTAATCGATTGAATATCAGTTGCTGCCTACAGGCGTGTGTGTGTGGGCCTATTGCATCTACTCTGCAAACTTATGCCAGTGCACAGTGACACTCATATCTGGTGCAACCGTAGTGTACAGTGACATAAAACAACCTTTTTTTTCTGTAATCGAATTGAATATCTGTTGCCTGCCTACAGGCGTGTGTGTGAGGCCTATTGCATCTACTCTGCCAAACTTTTGCCAGTGCACAGTGACACTCATATCTGGTGCAACCGTAGTGTACAGTTGACATAAAACAACCCTTTTTTTACCTGTAATCGATTGAATATCAGTTGCTGCCTACAGGCGTGTGTGTGAGGCCAATTGCAATCTACTCTGCCCAACTTTTGCCAGTGCACAGTGACACTCATATCTGGTGCAACGTAGTGTTCAGTGACATAAAACAACCCTTTTTTTGACTGTAATCGATTGAATATCAGTTGCCTGCCTACAGGCGTGTGTGTGAGGCTATTGCATCTACTCTGCAAACTTTTGCAGTGCACAGTGGACACTTCATATCTGGTGCAACCCGTAGTGTACAGTGACATAAAACAACCCTTTTTGACTGTAATCGATGAATATCAGTTGCCTGCCTACAGGCGTGTGTGTGAGGCCTATTGCATCTACTCTGCCAACTTTTGCCAGTGCACAGTGACACTCATAACTGGTGCAACCGTAGTGTACAGTGACATAAAACAACCCTTTTTTGACTGTAATCGATTGAATATCAGTTGCCTGCCTACAGGCGTGTGAGTGAGGCCTATTGCATCTACTCTGCCAACTTTTGCCAGTGCACAGTGACACTCTATCTGGTGTAACCGTAGTGTAAAGTGACATAAAACAACCCTTTCTTGACTGTAATCGATTAAATCAGTTGCTTGCCTACAGGCGTGTGTGTGTGAGGCCTATTGCATCTACTCTGTCAACTTTTGCCATCGCACAGTGACACTCATTTCTGGTGCAACCGTAGTGTACAGTGACATAAAACAACACATTTTTCTGTAATCGATTGAATATCAGTTGCCTGCCTACAGGCGTGTGTGTGTGAGGCCTATTGCATCTACTCTGCCAACTTTTGCAGTGCACAGTGACACTCATATCTGGTGCAACCGTAGTGTACAGTGACATAAAACAACACCTTTTTTTACTGTAATCGATTGAATATCAGTTGCCTGTCCTACAGGCGTGTGTGTGAGGCCTATTTGCACTCTACTCTGCCTAACTTTTTGCCAGTGCACAGTGACACTCATATCTGGTGCAACCGTAGTGTACAGTGACATATAAACAACCCTTTTTTTTCCCTGTAATCGATGAATATCAGTTGCCTGCCTCAGGCGTGTGTGTGAGGCCTATTGCATCTACTACTGCCAACTTTTGCAGTGCACAGTGACACTCATATCTGGTGCCAAAACAGTAGTGTACAGTGACATAAAAACAACCTTTTTTTGACTGTAATCGATTGAATATCAGTTGCCTGCCTACATGCGTGTGTGTGAGGCCTATTGCATCTACTCTGCCAACTTTTGCCAGTGCACAGTGACACTCATATCCTGGTGCAATCGCAGTGTACAGTGACATAAAACAACCACTTTTTTGATGTAATCGATTGAATATCAGTTGCCTGCCTACAGGCGTGTGTGTGTGAGGCCTAGTGCATCTACTCTGCCAACTTTTGCCAGGCACAGTGACACTCATACTGGTGCAACGTAGTGTACAGTGACAAAAACAACCCTTTTTTGACTGTAATCGATTGAATATCAGTTGCCTGCCTACAGGCGTGTGAGTGAGGCCTATTGCATCTACTCTGCAACTTTTGCCAGTGCACAGTGACACTCATATCTGGTGTAACCGTAGTGTAAAGTGACATAAAACAACACTTTTTTGACTGTAATCGATTGAATATCAGTTGCCTGCCTACAGGCGTGTGTGTGAGGCCTATTGCATCTACTCTGCCAACTTTTGCCAGTGCACAGTGACACTCATATCTGGTGCAACCGTAGTGTACAGTGACATAAAACAACCCTTTTTTGACTGTAATCGATTGAATATCAGTTGCCTGCCTACAGGCGTGTGTGTGAGGCCTATTGCATCTACTCTGCCAACTTTTGCCAGTGCACAGTGACACTCATATCTGGTGCAACCGTAGTGTACAGTGACATAAAACAACACTTTTTTTACTGTAATCGATTGAATATCAGTTGCCTGCCTACAGGCGTGTGTGTGAGGCCTATTGCATCTACTCTGCCAACTTTTGCCAGTGCACAGTGACACTCATATCTGGTGCAACCGTAGTGTACAGTGACATAAAACAACCCTTTTTTGACTGTAATCGATTGAATATCAGTTGCCTGCCTACAGGCGTGTGTGTGAGGCCTATTGCATCTACTCTGCCAACTTTTGCCAGTGCACAGTGACACTCATATCTGGTGCAACCGTAGTGTACAGTGACATAAAACAACCCTTTTTTGACTGTAATCGATTGAATATCAGTTGCCTGCCTACAGGCGTGTGTGTGAGGCCTATTGCATCTACTCTGCCAACTTTTGCCAGTGCACAGTGACACTCATATCTGGTGCAACCGTAGTGTACAGTGACATAAAACAACACTTTTTTTTCTGTAATCGATTGAATATCAGTTGCCTGCCTACAGGCGTGTGTGTGAGGCCTATTGCATCTACTCTGCCAACTTTTGCCAGTGCACAGTGACACTCATATCTGGTGCAACCGTAGTGTACAGTGACATAAAACAACCCTTTTTTTACTGTAATCGATTGAATATCAGTTGCCTGCCTACAGGCGTGTGTGTGAGGCCTATTGCATCTACTCTGCCAACTTTTGCCAGTGCACAGTGACACTCATATCTGGTGCAACCGTAGTGTACAGTGACATAAAACAACACTTTTTTTACTGTAATCGATTGAATATCAGTTGCCTGCCTACAGGCGTGTGTGTGAGGCCTATTGCATCTACTCTGCCAACTTTTGCCAGTGCACAGTGACACTCATATCTGGTGCAACCGTAGTGTACAGTGACATAAAACAACACTTTTTTTACTGTAATCGATTGAATATCAGTTGCCTGCCTACAGGCGTGTGTGTGAGGCCTATTGCATCTACTCTGCCAACTTTTGCCAGTGCACAGTGACACTCATATCTGGTGCAACCGTAGTGTACAGTGACATAAAACAACCCTTTTTTGACTGTAATCGATTGAATATCAGTTGCCTGCCTACAGGCGTGTGTGTGAGGCCTATTGCATCTACTCTGCCAACTTTTGCCAGTGCACAGTGACACTCATATCTGGTGCAACCGTAGTGTACAGTGACATAAAACAACCCTTTTTTGACTGTAATCGATTGAATATCAGTTGCCTGCCTACAGGCGTGTGTGTGAGGCCTATTGCATCTACTCTGCCAACTTTTGCCAGTGCACAGTGACACTCATATCTGGTGCAACCGTAGTGTACAGTGACATAAAACAACCCTTTTTTGACTGTAATCGATTGAATATCAGTTGCCTGCCTACAGGCGTGTGTGTGAGGCCTATTGCATCTACTCTGCAAACTTTTGCCAGTGCACAGTGACACTCATATCTGGTGCAACCGTAGTGTACAGTGACATAAAACAACCCTTTTTTTGACTGTAATCGATTGAATATCAGTTGCCTGCCTACAGGCGTGTGTGTGAGGCCTATTGCATCTACTCTGCCAACTTTTGCCAGTGCACAGTGACACTCATATCTGGTGCAACCGTAGTGTACAGTGACATAAAACAACCCTTTTTTGACTGTAATCGATTGAATATCAGTTGCCTGCCTACAGGCGTGTGTGTGAGGCCTATTGCATCTACTCTGCCAACTTTTGCCAGTGCACAGTGAGGCCTATTGCATCTACTCTGCCAACTTTTGCCAGTGCACAGTGACACTCATATCTGGTGTAACCGTAGTGTACAGTGACATAAAACAACCCTTTCTTGACTGTAATCGATTGAATATCAGTTGCTTGCCAACAGGCGTGTGTGTGTGAGGCCTATTGCATCTACTCTGCCAACTTTTGCCAGTGCACAGTGACACTCATATCTGGTGCAACCGTAGTGTACAGTGACATAAAACAACCCTTTTTTGACTGTAATCGATTGAATATCAGTTGCCTGCCTACAGGCGTGTGTGTGAGGCCTATTGCATCTACTCTGCCAACTTTTTCCAGTGCACAGTGACACTCATATCTGGTGCAACCGTAGTGTACAGTGACATAAAACAACACTTTTTTTTCTGTAATCGATTGAATATCAGTTGCCTGCCTACAGGCGTGTGTGTGAGGCCTATTGCATCTACTCTGCCAACTTTTGCCAGTGCACAGTGACACTCATATCTGGTGCAACCGTAGTGTACAGTGACATAAAACAACACTTTTTTTTCTGTAATCGACTGAATATCAGTTGCCTGCCTACAGGCGTGTGTGTGAGGCCTATTGCATCTACTCTGCCAACTTTTGCCAGTGCACAGTGACACTCATATCTGGTGCAACCGTAGTGTACAGTGACATAAAACAACCCTTTTTTTACTGTAATCGATTGAATATCAGTTGCCTGCCTACAGGCGTGTGTGTGAGGCCTATTGCATCTACTCTGCCAACTTTTTGCCAGTGCACAGTGACACTCATATCTGGTGCAACCGTAGTGTACAGTGACATAAAACAACACTTTTTTGTCTGTAATCGATTGAATATCAGTTGCCTGCCTACAGGTGTGTGTGTGAGGCCTATTGCATCTACTCTGCCAACTTTTGCCAGTGCACAGTGACACTCATATCTGGTGCAACCGTAGTGTACAGTGACATAAAACAACACTTTTTTTTCTGTAATCGATTGAATATCAGTTGCCTGCCTACAGGCGTGTGTGTGAGGCCTATTGCATCTACTCTGCCAACTTTTGCCAGTGCACAGTGACACTCATATCTGGTGCAACCGTAGTGTACAGTGACATAAAACAACCCTTTTTTGACTGTAATCGATTGAATATCAGTTGCCTGCCTACAGGCGTGTGTGTGAGGCCTATTGCATCTACTCTGCCAACTTTTGCCAGTGCACAGTGACACTCATATCTGGTGCAACCGTAGTGTACAGTGACATAAAACAACACTTTTTTTTCTGTAATCGATTGAATATCAGTTGCCTGCCTACAGGCGTGTGTGTGAGGCCTATTGCATCTACTCTGCCAACTTTTGCCAGTGCACAGTGACACTCATATCTGGTGCAACCGTAGTGTACAGTGACATAAAACAACCCTTTTTTGACTGTAATCGATTGAATATCAGTTGCCTGCCTACAGGCGTGTGTGTGAGGCCTATTGCATCTACTCTGCCAACTTTTGCCAGTGCACAGTGACACTCATATCTGGTGCAACCGTAGTGTACAGTGACATAAAACAACCCTTTTTTGACTGTAATCGATTGAATATCAGTTGCCTGCCTACAGGCGTGTGTGTGAGGCCTATTGCATCTACTCTGCCAACTTTTGCCAGTGCACAGTGACACTCATATCTGGTGCAACCGTAGTGTACAGTGACATAAAACAACCCTTTTTTGACTGTAATCGATTGAATATCAGTTGCCTGCCTACAGGCGTGTGTGTGAGGCCTATTGCATCTACTCTGCCAACTTTTGGCAGTGCACAGTGACACTCATATCTGGTGCAACCGTAGTGTACAGTGACATAAAACAACACTTTTTTTTCTGTAATCGATTGAATATCAGTTGCCTGCCTACAGGCGTGTGTGTGAGGCCTATTGCATCTACTCTGCCAACTTTTGCCAGTGCACAGTGACACTCATATCTGGTGCAACCGTAGTGTACAGTGACATAAAACAACACTTTTTTTTCTGTAATCGATTGAATAATAGTTGCCTGCCTACAGTTGTGTGTGTGTGAGGCCTATTGCATCTACTCTGCCAACTTTTGCCAGTGCACAGTCACACTCATATCTGGTGCAACCGTAGTGTACAGTGACATAAAACAACCCTTTTTTTAACTGTAATCGATTGAATATCAGTTGCCTGCCTACAGGCGTGTATGTGAGTCCTTTTGCATCTACTCTTCCAACTTTTGCCAGTGCACAGTGACACTCATATCTGGTGCAACCGTAGTGTACAGTGACATAAAACAACCCTTTTTTGACTGTAATCGATTCAATATCAGTTGCCTGCCTACAGGCGTGTGTGAGGCCTATTGCATCTACTCTGCCAACTTTTGCCAGTGCACAGTGACACTCATATCTGGTGCAACCGTAGTGTACAGTGACATAAAACAACACTTATTTTTCTGTAATCGATTGAATATCAGTTGCCTGCCTACAGGTGTGTGTGAGGCCTATTGCATCTACTCTGCCAACTTTTGCCAGTGCACAGTGACACTCATATCTGGTGCAACCGTAGTGTACAGTGACATAAAACAACACTTATTTTTCTGTAATCGATTGAATATCAGTTGCCTGCCTACAGGTGTGTGTGTGAGGCCTATTGCATCTACTCTGCAAACGTTTGCCAGTGCACAGTGACACTCATATCTGGTGCAACCGTAGTGTACAGTGACATAAAACAACACTTTTTTTTCTGTAATCAATTGAATATCAGTTGCCTGCCTACAGGCATGTGTGTGAGGCCTATTGCATCTACTCTGCCAACTTTTGGCAGTGCACAGTGACACTCATATCTGGTGCAACCGTAGTGTACAGTGACATAAAACAACACTTTTTTTTCTGTAATCAACTGAATATCAGTTGCCTGCCTAAAGGCGTGTGTGTGAGGCCTATTGCATCTACTCTGCCAACTTTTGCCAGAGCACAGTGACACTCATATCTGGTGCAACCGTAGTGTACAGTGACATAAAACAACCCTTTTTTGACTGTAATCGATTGAATATCAGTTGCCTGCCTACAGGCGTGTATGTGAGTCCTATTGCATCTACTCTGCCAACTTTTGCCAGTGCACAGTGACACTCATATCTGGTGCAACCGTAGTGTACAGTGACTAAAAGAACACTTTTTTTTCTGTAATCGATTGAATATCAGTTGCCTGCCTACAGGCGTGTGTGAGGCCTATTGCATCTACTCTGCCAACTTTTGCCAGTGCACAGTGACCCTCATATCTGGTGCAACCGTAGTGTACAGTGACATAAAACAACACTTTTTTTCTGTAATCAATTGAATATCAGTTGCCTGCCTACAGGCGTGTGTGTGAGGCCTATTGCATCTACTCTGCCAACTTTTGCCAGTGTATCGTGACACTCATATCTGGTTTAACCTTAGTGTACAGTGACATAAAACAACCCTTTTTTGACTGTAATCGATTGAATATCAGTTGCCTGCCTACAGGCGTGTATCTGAGTCCTATTGCATCTACTCTGCCAACTTTTGGCAGTGTACAGTGACACTCATATCTGGTGCAACCGTAGTGTACAGTGACATAAAACAACACTTTTTTTTCTGTAATCAACTGAATATCAGTTGCCTTCCTACAGGCGTGTGTGTGAGGCCTATTGCATCTACTCTGCCAACTTTTGCCAGTGCACAGTGACACTCATATCTGGTGCAACCGTAGTGTACAGTGACATAAAAGAACACTTTTTTTTCTTTAAATAATTGAATATCAGTTGCCTGCCTACAGTCGTGTGTGTGAGGCCTATTGCATCTACTCTGCCAACTTTTGCCAGTGCACAGTGACACTCATATCTGGTGCAACCGTAGTGTACAGTGACATAAAACAACCCTTTTTTGACTGTAATCAATTGAATATCAGTTGCCTGCCTACAGGCGTGTGTGTGAGGCCTATTGCATCTACTCTGCCAACTTTTGGCAGTGCACAGTGACACTCATATCTGGTGCAACCGTAGTGTACAGTGACATAAAACAACACTTTTTTTCTGTAATCGATTGAATATCAGTTGCCTGCCTACAGGCGTGTGTGTGAGGCCTATTGCATCTACTCTGCCAACTTTTGGCAGTGCACAGTGACACTCATATCTGGTGCAACCGTAGTGTACAGTGACATAAAACAACACTTTTTTTTCTGTAATCAACTGAATATCAGTTGCCTTCCTACAGGCGTGTGTGTGAGGCCTATTGCATCTACTCTGCCAACTTTTGCCAGTGCACAGTGACACTCATATCTGGTGCAACCGTAGTCTACAGTGACATAAAACAACCCTTTTTTACTGTAATCGATTGAATATCAGTTGCCTGCCTACAGGCGTGTGTGTGAGGCCTATTGCATCTACTCTGCCAACTTTTGCCAGTGCACAGTGACACTCATATCTGGTGCAACCGTAGTGTACAGTGACATAAAACAACCCTTTTTTTACTGTTTTCGATTGAATATCAGTTGCCTGCCTACAGGCGTGTGTGTGAGGCCTATTGCATCTACTCTGCCAACTTTTGCCAGTGTACAGTGACACTCATATCTGGTGCAACCTTAGTGTACAGTGACATAAAACAACCCTTTTTTGACTGTAATCGATTGAATATCAGTTGCCTGCCTACAGGCGTGTATGTGAGTCCTATTGCATCTACTCTGCCAACTTTTGCCAGTGCACAGTGACACTCATATCTGGTGCAACCGTAGTCTACAGTGACATAAAACAACCCTTTTTTTACTGTAATCGATTGAATATCAGTTGCCTGCCTACAGGCGTGTGTGTGAGGCCTATTGCATCTACTCTGCCAACTTTTGCCAGTGCACAGTGACACTCATATCTGGTGCAACCGTAGTGTACATTGACATAAAACAACCCTTTTTTGACTGTAATCGATTGAATATCAGTTGCCTGCCTACAGGCGTGTGTGTGAGGCCTATTGCATCTACTCTGCCAACTTTTGCCAGTGCACAGTGACACTCATATCTGGTGCAACTGTAGTGTACAGTGACATAAAACAACCCTTTTTTACTGTAATCGATTGAATATCAGTTGCCTGCCTACAGGCGTGTGTGTGAGGCCTATTGCATCTACTCTGCCAACTTTTGCCAGTGCACAGTGATACGTCATATCTGGTGCAACCGTAGTGTACAGTGACATAAAACAACCCTTTTTTTTCTGTAATCGATTGAATATCAGTTGCCTGCCTACAGGCGTGTGTGTGAGGCCTATTGCATCTACTCTGCCAACTTTTGCCAGTGCACAGTGACACTCATATCTGGTGCAACCGTAGTGTACAGTGACATAAAACAACCCTTTTTTGACTGTAATCGATTGAATATCAGTTGCCTGCCTACAGGCGTGTGTGTGAGGCCTATTGCATCTACTCTGCCAACTTTTGGCAGTGCACAGTGACACTCATATCTGGTGCAACCGTAGTGTACAGTGACATAAAACAACACTTTTTTTTCTGTAATCAACTGAATATCAGTTGCCTTTCTACAGGCGTGTGTGTGATGCCTATTGCATCTACTCTGCCAACTTTTGCCAGTGCACAGTGACACTCATATCTGGTGCAACCGTAGTCTACAGTGACATAAAACAACCCTTTTTTACTGTAATCGATTGAATATCAGTTGTCTGCCTACAGGCGTGTGTGTGAGGCCTATTGCATCTACTCTGCCAACTTTTGCCAGTGCACAGTGACACTCATATCTGGTGCAACCGTAGTGTACATTGACATAAAACAACCCTTTTTTGACTGTAATCGATTGAATATCAGTTGCCTGCCTACAGGCGTGTGTGTGAGGCCTATTGCATCTACTCTGCCAACTTTTGGCAGTGCACAGTGACACTCATATCTGGTGCAACCGTAGTGTACAGTGACATAAAACAACCCTTTTTTACTGTAATCGATTGAATATCAGTTGCCTGCCTACAGGTGTGTGTGTGAGGCCTATTGCATCTACTCTGCCAACTTTTGCCAGTGCACAGTGATACGTCATATCTGGTGCAACCGTAGTGTACAGTGACATAAAACAACCCTTTTTTTTCTGTAATCGATTGAATATCAGTTGCCTGCCTACAGGCGTGTGTGTGAGGCCTATTGCATCTACTCTGCCAACTTTTGCCAGTGCACAGTGACAGTCATATCTGGTGCAACCGTAGTGTACAGTGACATAAAACAACCCTTTTTTTACTGTAATCGATTGAATATCAGTTGCCTGCCAACAGGCGTGTGTGTGAGGCCTATTGCATCTACTCTGCCAACTTTTGGCAGTGCACAGTGACACTCATATCTGGTGCAACCGTAGTGTACAGTGACATAAAACAACACTTTTTTTTCTGTAATCAACTGAATATCAGTTGCCTTCCTACAGGCGTGTGTGTGAGGCCTATTGCATCTACTCTGCCAACTTTTGCCAGTGCACAGTGACCCTCATATCTGGTGCAACCGTAGTGTACAGTGACATAAAACAACACTTTTTTTTCTGTAATCAACTGAATATCAGTTGCCTGCCTACAGGCGTGTGTGTGAGGCCTATTGCATCTACTCTGCCAACTTTTGCCAGTGCACAGTGACACTCATATCTGGTGCAACTGTAGTGTACAGTGACATAAAACAACACTTTTTTTTCTGTAATCGATTGAATATCAGTTGCCTGCCTACAGGCGTGTGTGTGAGGCCTATTGCATCTACTCTGCCAACTTTTGCCAGTGCACAGTGACACTCATATCTGGTGCAACCGTAGTGTACAGTGACATAAAACAACCCTTTTTTTTCTGTAATCGATTGAATATCAGTTGCCTGCCTACAGGCGTGTGTGTGAGGCCTATTGCATCTACTCTGCCAACTTTTGCCAGTGCACAGTGACCCTCATATCTGGTGCAACCGTAGTGTACAGTGACATAAAACAACCCTTTTTTTTCTGTAATCGATTGAATATCAGTTGCCTGCCTACAGGCGTGTGTGTGAGGCCTATTGCATCTACTCTGCCAACTTTTGCCAGTGCACAGTGACACTCATATCTGGCGCAACAGTAGTGTACAGTGACATAAAACAACACTTTTTTTCCTGTAATCGATTGAATATCAGTTTCCTGCCTACATGCGTGTGTGTGAGGCCTATTGCATCTACTCTGCCAACTTTTGCCAGTGCACAGTGATACGTCATATCTGGTGCAACCGTAGTGTACAGTGACATAAAACAACCCTTTTTTTTCTGTAATCGATTGAATATCAGTTGCCTGCCTACAGGCGTGTGTGTGAGGCCTATTGCATCTACTCTGCCAACTTTTGCCAGTGCACAGTGACACTCATATCTGGTGTCACAGTAGCTTACTTGCATAGTACCACTAATTGTAAAAAAAATGACAGGCAGAGGCAGGCCACCCCGCAGGGGCCTTCGTGGTCGTGGTGCTGTGATTCCCTTTGGCCCTAGTATAATGCCCATTTTTCAGAGGCAACGTACCCTGAACTTGAAAAGTTCTGAAGAAATGGTTGACTGGCTAACACAGGACACCCAATCTTCTATAGCTTCCGCTCGGAACCTAGACACACCATCCTCAACCAGCTTAGCTTTGGGCACCTCTCCAGTTACCCCTAGCCCGCCTGCCTCCACCACCAACACTAGCACCACAGCCAGTTCACTTGGTCCGTCAGCAGAGTTATTTACATATCCGTTGGAAGAAATGAGTGATGTACAAACATTAGTGCCAGAGGATGTAGATAATAGGGATATGTCCCAGTCAGGCAGCATTACACACATGGACGTACGGTCTGATGATGATGTTGTACCCGGTGCTGCTTCCTTTGTTGAGTTGTCAGATACAAGTGAAGTGGTTGATGATGACGATACGTCCGTGGATGTCACGTGGGTGCCCGCTATAAGAGAAGAAGAACAGGAGGAAAGTTCAGATGGGGAGACAGAGAGGAGGAGGAGACGAGTTGGAAGCAGCGGGAGGTCGTCGAAAGTAGCTAGTGGCACAGTCAGACAGCATGCATCGGCACCCGGGGTCAGCCAGACAGCACGCCAGTCAACGCATGCTGTTGCCACCACCAGAATGCCGTCATTGCAGAGCTCAGCAGTGTGGCAATTTTTTCGTGTGTCTGCCTGTGACAACAGTGATGCCATTTGCAACCTGTGCGAAAAGAAACTGAGTCGTGGGAAGTCCAACACCCACCTAGGTACAACTTCTTTGCGAAGGCACATGATGTCACATAACAAACGCCTATGGGATCAACACATGAGTACAAGCAGCACACAAAGTCAAAGCCGCCATCCTCCTCCTGGTCCAGCATCTTCAGCCATGTCAACCACTGCTGCCCTGCTTGCCCCCTCTCAACCATCCGCCACTCCGTGTCTCGCCCTGAGCAGTCCCTGCTCATCTGCCCACAGTCAGGTGTCTGTCAAGGACATGTTTGAGCGTAAGAAGCCAATGTCACAAAGTCCCCCCCTTGCCCGGCAACTGACAGCTGGCTTGTCTGAACTCTTAGCCCGCCAGCTTTTACCATACAAGCTGTTGGAGTCTTAGGCGTTCAAAAAATTTGTAGCTATTGGGACACCGCAGTGGAAGGTACCCGGCCGAAATTTCTTTGCACAAAAGGCAATCCCCAACCTGTGCTCGATTGTGCAAAAGGAAGTAATGGCATCTCTGGCACACAGTGTTGGGGCAAGGGTCCTTCTGACCACGGATACCTGGTCTGCAAAGCATGGTCAGGGCAGGTATATCACCTACACTGCGCATTGGGTAAACCTGGTGACGGCTGCCAAGCATGGAATAAGTGGCTCTGCAGAGGAGTTGGTGACACCGCCACGACTTGCAGGCAGGCCTGCTGCCACCTCCTCTACTCCTCCTACTCCATCCTTTTCCATAACTTCCTCGGCTGAGTCCTCTTCTGCTGCTGCTATGTCTTGCTCCACATCAACGGCACCCCCCCAGCTCCACAGGTACTATTCCACATACCGGATACGGCAGTGTCACGCCGTCTTGGGGTTGACTTCCCTGAAAGCAGAGAGTCACACCGGACCAGCACTCCTGTCCGACCTGAACGCACAGGTGGATCAGTGGTTGACTCTGCACCAACTGGAGATCAGCAAAGTGGTTTGTGACAACGGAAGAAATTTGTTGGCGGCATTGAATTTGGGCAAGTTGACACATGTGCCTCGCATGGCACATGTGTGTAATCTGATTGTACAACGCTTTGTGCATAAGCACCAAGGCTTACAGGACATCCTGAAGCAGGCCAGGAAGGTGTGTGCCCATTTCAGGCATTCCTACACGGCCATGGCGCACTTTACAGATATCCAGCGGCGAAACAACATGCCAGCGAGGTGCTTGATTTTAGACAGCCCGACATGTTGGAATTCAACACTCCTAATGTTCGACCGCCTGCTCCAACAAGAAAAGGCCGTTAACAAGTATTTGTATGACCGTGGTGCTAGGACAGCTTCTGCGGAGCTGGGGATTTTTTTGCCACGTTACTGGACGCTCATGCGCAATGCCTGTAGGCTTATGCGTCCTTTTGAGGAGGTGACAAACCTGGTCAGTCGCACCCAGGGCACCATCAGCGACATCATACCATTTGTTTTCTTCCTGGAGCGTGGCCTGCGAAGAGTGCTGGTTCAGGCCGTAGATGAGCGTGAAGAGGAAGAGGAAGAGTTGTGGTCACCATCACCACCAGAAACAGCCTTATCAGCATCGCTTGCTGGACCTGCGGCAACGCTGGAAGAGGATTGTGAGGAAGAGGAGTAAGAGAAGGAATGTGGCTTTGAGGAGGAGGAGGAAGACCAACCACAAGAGACATCCCAGGGTGCTCGTTGTCACCTATCTGGTACCCGTGGTGTTGTACGTGGCTGGGGGGAAGAACATACCTTCAGTGAGATCACTGAGGACGAGGAACGGGACATGACTAGCTCGGCATTCCACCTTGTGCAAATGGGGTCTTTCATGCTGTCGTGCCGGTTGAGGGACCCTCGTATAAAAAGGATGAAGGAGAATGACCTATACTGGGAGTCCATGCTACTAGACTCCCGGTATAGGCAGAAAGTGCCTGAAATGTTACCGAATTACCTCAAGTCGGAACAGATTCAGCACTACCAAAATAAATTAAAAAGTATGCTTTACACAGCGTTTAAGGGTGATGTCACAGCACAAAGGCAATCTAACAGCGGAAGAGGTGAACATAATCCTCCTCCTCCCACGACCACGCCGGCAAGGAGAGGACGCTTTACCGACGTGTTGTTGATGGAGGACATGCAGAGCTTTTTAAGTCCTCGCATCGCCACAGCCCTTCCGGGTTCACCCTCAGAGAACGACTCGACCGTCAGGTAACAGACTACCTTGCCATAACTACAGATATCGACACTATGAGGAGCGATGAACCCCTTGACTACTGGGTGTGCACGCTTGCCCTGTGGCCTGAGCTATCCCAATTTGCCATAGAACTTCTGTCCTGCCCCGCTTCAAGTGTCCTTTTAGAAAGGACCTTCAGTGCAGCAGGAGGTTTTGTCACTGATAAGAGAAGTCGCATAGGTCAAAAAAGTCTAGATTACCTCACCTTTATTAAGATGAATGAGGGATGGATCCCGAAGGGACTGACAGTGGGCGATACATTCGATTAAAAAAGGCCTGATAGATGAGCTGCCTTGAGCTAATAATGGTCCACAAACTAACATCAATTTTTCTGGTCGCTGCAACAATACCTAATTTTTGCATTTAAATTCTTTTATTGTCAGAAGGCGTACAGCATGTAATGAAAAATAAAGCATTTTTGAACAGTCTTGCATAACAGTTGTGCAAAAATACATATTTACAATAAAGACATTTTGTGAAAGTTAGCTGGTTATTCCTTCTTATTTTTACTTTTTAGGTTAATCATTTTTCTTATTTTTTACTGTGATTGCAATTTAAGAAATACCTAAAACATGGTAAAACAGACAATAGTAAAGATTATATCTGCAGGCAACAGCAAAGTCCTATTAGCTATCATCCCCCCAGCAGTATTAGCTTATTATTTACAATATCTAACCTGGGCAATCACCCTTGGGTTACCCTAGGGCAGGCTTCAGTGAGCGACCTCTCCTTTCCTGGGATGATTTTGCCGCTGGTTGCTTCTGAAGGGTCTCCAGGGCTCCTCCACTCCGGTCCCCAGTGTAGCTTCAACCAGTAACAAATGTTTTATATTTGTAAAGCGACCCAATGATCCCCCTTGATAGAGGTTTATCTTTACAAATTTTGAAGAACCAATTTAAGACCGGTGTCCCCTGTTTCTGGGTCAGGGAGTGTGTGAAATGCCTCAGCCTACAGTAATTGTAATGTTCTGACAGCGGTAGCTTATGCTTGTCCCTCAGTTCCTCAAAGGTGAGTATCTGGCCCTTTACTAACCAGTCTCCCAGTCTATCTAGTTTCCTTGACCTCGACCAGTGTTGTGATGTTGTGCTCATGTGTTTCGGGGCCTGAGGGTGGTCAAGAATTGGGGTCATTTGGTTGGATCCAGGGAACAAACTCGTGTGTTTCTTAGCCCATTTCCAGTATGATAGTGAGTGTCTGATTAGGGGGTTTGGCGAGTTTTTAAGGCTCTGAGGCAATTCTGATAGCCAAGCCATCTTGTCCCAGGTTAAGGGCCTTAAAGTGTGGTTCTCTAAATACACACAGGCCGGTTGATGACATATAGAATGTGCTATTGGGAGGAAAGATAGGTGACGTAACAGGTATTAAACTGATAGGAATAAATAGTACAACTTAATACACCACTCCTATCTGGTGGCACATTACATTGCACGCGTAGTGCCCCAAATTTGAAGTGGGAAGACCGACCAAGCATCTTTTTCCATCTCCCTGTTCCAAAAATCCATGCCATATACACGTCCCTTGATAGGTGACGTAACAGGTATTAAACTGATAGGAATGAATAGTACAACTTAATACACCACTCCTATCTGGTGGCACATTACATTGCACGTGCAGTGCCCCAAATTCGAAGTAGGAGGTCCGACCAAGCATCTTTTTCCATCTCCCTGTTCCAAAAATCCATGCCATATACACGTCCCCTAATAGTGGACGTAACAGGGATTAAACCGATAGGAATAGTACTACTTAACAGTACACACCTTATAATAACGCAGACAGAGGCAACGCATAGAGAGGAGTCTGAAGAAGTGGAGTCAGAGGAGGAAGGTGTTTTTGAGGAGGTGGAAGACCAAACACAGCAGGCGTCCCAGGGGGCTTGTTGTCACCTTTCGGGGACCCTTGGTGGCTGGGTGGAGGAAGAGACCTTCAATGACATCAGTGAGGACAAGGAACGGGACATGGCTAGCTTGGTATCCAACCTTATGCAGATGGGGAGTTTGCGGTTGTGCAAAGGGACTGTTTGCGGTTGTTTTTGCTGCATTAAACGGGGAGAATGGTCTGTTACTGTGAAGCGGGTGTAACCCTTACACTACCTGATCGATACAACATCATACCTAATGTTTTAAAGCATGTTATTCCAAACAATTTAGGAATGTTAGGTGATTTATGCCCTTTATGGCTTAAAACCAGACTCTGCATCAACTATGTAATTTTCCGTGGGAGTTTTGCCATGGATCCCCCTCCGGCATGCCACAGTCCAGGTGTTAGTCCCCTTGAAACAACTTTCCCATCACTATTGTGGCCAGAAAGAGTCCCTGTGGGTTTTGAAATTCGCCTGCCCATTGAAGTCTATGGCGGTTTGCCGATGTTCGCCCATTTGCGAACATTTGATGGAATTCGTGTCCGCGGTTCGCAAACCAAAAATTTGATGTTCGCGACATCACTACATACAATAAATACTATCTACACACAGAAACCCTAAATTTAACCTAAAGTAAAATAATTAAGACCACTTACCTTTGCAGATGTCCCTTCAGATCACCAAACTAGGAAAAAAAAAATATTAGTACAACACATTTACATACAATAAATAAACATTCTAAATATTCTAAATATTCTACTCACCTTTCCAGCATGTCCCCGTCCTTCTTCTTTCCTTCTCCGGCGTGGCCCCGGTTAAAAAAAACATTACATTAGTACAATATACATATAAACATAAAACAAAATAAAATAAACATAATATACATTGTACTTACCTCCCAGCGATGTCCCCGGCCTCCTCCTTTTCTACCCCGGCTGGGCCCTGGAACAATCTGCGCTCTAAAAAAAATAATCTAACGGAGGTTCGCAATCGCAGACCTCCCCGACGTTAATGAGCCTCCTAGAGCCTTTTCCGGAAGGAAATAGGCAATGGCGCCTTCTGATTGGCTTAAAACGCTGTCTATCAAATTCAGCCAGGTGCCAATGTGTGAGCCAATCAGGACGGGATACATGCCAAAATCCCACTCTGATTAGCTAATGCGCCTGTCAATCTTTATTTAAACCAATCACAAGGCGCAGAGGCCTTCAGCCAATCACAATGGGATACACCCCCACAGGGTGATTGGCTGGAGGCATCTGCGCATTCTGATTGGTTGCAGTGACAACAGCTAATCAAAATGGGATACACCCCCATGGAGTGATTGGCTGAGTAGAATATTTAGAATGTTTATAAAGTTTATTTATTGTATGTAAATGTGTTGCACTAATTTTTTTGTCCCCCCCCTAGGTTGGTGATCTGAAGGGACATCTGCAAAGATAAGTGGTCTTAATTATTTTATTTTAGGTTAGAATTAGGATTTCTGTATGTAGATAGCATATATTGTATGTTAGATAGGGGTATGTATTTTAGATAGTATTTATTGTATATTAGATAGTATCTATTGTATGTTAGATACGGTATGTATTTTAGATAGTTAGGATTTATTGTATATAAGGATTGATTGTATGTTAGATAGATAAGGGGGTATTGTGTTTTATTTTATTTTATTTGTATTGTATTGTATGTATTCTATATGTATTTCCTTTTTTTCTGTAGTGGGGGGGTTTGTAATGTATTTATTTTATTTTCTGTAATGTTCCTTTTTATTTTTTTGTGACTTAGGTTTTTTTATTTTCTGTAATTAGAGTGGTGGGGGGTTTATTAGAGGGTAGGTAGGTAGTGTAGGTAGTAAGTGTAGGTGTTAATAGATTAGTGTAGAGGGGGGTTGGTTTAGATTTAATGGCTTATTGGGGGGTATAGTGCAGTGTAGTGTTTGTACTTAGTGTCATGAGGGTCCTTGTGGACCATCAGGGCATTTATTTGGTTAATGTTAGGGTTGCAACTGCCCCATAAGGGTCATAATATACCCTTATGGGACTGATGGGGTTAAATAGAGGCTTATGAGGGTCTGTATTGACCCCCATGAGTTAAAGGGTTAATTAAGGGCTTATGGGGGTCTGTATTCACCCCCATGAGTTAAAGGGTAAATTAAAGCTTATGGGGGTCTGTATTGACTCCCATGAGTGACAGGGTTAAATAAGGGCTTATGGGGGTCTGTATTGACCCCCATGAGTTATAGGGTTAATTAAGGCTTATGAGGGTCTGTATTGACCCCCATGAGTGACAGGGTTAATTAAGGGCTTATGGGGGTCTGTACTGACTACCATGAGTTATAAGGTTAATTAAGGCTTATCCCCCGATGAGTGACAGGGTTAATTAAGGGCTTTTATGGGTCTGTATTAACCCCCATTAGTTATAGGGTTTATTAAGGCATATGGAGGTCTGTATTGACCCCCATGAGTGACAGGGTTAATTAAGGGCTTATGGGGGTCTGTATTGACCCCTGTGAATTATAGGGTTAATTAAAGGCTTATGGGGGTCTGTATTGACCCCCATGAGTGAGAGGGTTAATTATTGGCTTATGGGGATCTGTATTGACCACCATGAGCTATAGGGTTAATTAAGGCTTATGGGGGTCTGTATTGACCCCCATGAGTGACAGGGTTAATTAAGGACCTATGGTGGTCTGTATTAACCCCCATGAATTATAGGGTTAATTAAGGATTATGGGGGTCTGTATTGACCCCCATGAGTGACAGGGTTAATTAAGGGCTTATGGGGGTCTGTACTGACTACCATGAGTTATAAGGTTAATTAAGGCTTATCCCCCGATGAGTGACAGGGTTAATTAAGGGCTTTTATGGGCCTGCAATAACCCCCATTAGTTATAGGGTTTATTAAGGCATATGGAGGTCTGTATTGACCCCCATGAGTGACAGGGTTAATTAAGTGCTTATGGGGGTCTGTATTGACCCCCGTGAATTATAGGGTTAATTAAAGGCTTATGGGGGTCTGTATTGACCCCCATGAGTGAGAGGGTTAATTATTGGCTTATGGGGATCTGTATTGACCACCATGAGCTATAGGGTTAATTAAGGCTTATGGGGGTCTGTATTGACCCCCATGAGTGACAGGGTTAATTAAGGACCTATGGGGGTCTGTATTGAGCCCCATGAATTATAGGGTTAATTAAAGTCTTATGGGGGTCTGTATTGACTACCGTGAGTGACAGGGTTATTTAAGGGCTTATGGGCATCTGTATTGACTACCTCTAGTGACAGGGTTTATTAAGGGCTTATGGGGGTCTGTATTGACCCCCATGAGTGACAGGGTTAATTAAGGGCTTATGGGGGTCTGTATTGACCCCCATGAATTATAGGGTTAATTAAGGGCTTATGGGGGTCTGTATTGACCCCCATGAGTGAGAGGGTTAATTATTGGCTTATGGGGATCTGTATTGACCACCATAAGTTATAGGGTTAATTAAGGCTTATGGGGGTCTGTATTGACCCCCATGAGTGAAAGGGTTAATTAAGGACCTATGGGGGTCTGTATTGGCCCTCATGAGTTATAGGGTTAATTAAAGGCTTATGGGGGTCTGTATTGACCCCCATGAGCGAGAGGGTTTATTATTGGCTTATGGGGATCTGTATTGACCACCATGAGTTATAGGGTTAATTAAGGCTTATGTGGGTCTGTATTGACCCCCATGAGGGACAGGGTTAATTAAGGGCTTATGGAAGTCTGCATTGTCCCCCATGAGTTATAGGGTTAATTAAGGGCTTATGGGGGTCTGTATTGACTACCATGAGTGACAGGGTTATTTAAGGGCTTATGGGCATCTGTATTGACTACCTCTAGTGACAGGGTTAATTAAGGGCTTATGGGGGTCTGTATTGACCCCCATCAGTTATAGGGTTAATTAAGGGCTTATGAGGGTCTGTATTGGTCCCATGAATTATAGGGTTAATTAAGGGCTTATGGGGGTCTGTATTGAACACCATGAGTTATGCAGTTATATTTATTTGACAGGGTTTAATATTTTTTCATGCAAATCCTTACAGGACCTTTACAATCCTTTAAGGGCCCGCGATGCAGGAAATTTAAAATTTTAAATGCAGCGGGGTCACGATCGGTGCCGATCGGGGACCCTCGCTGCAAGGGGTTAATGTAGGGGACTATGGGGTTCCCTATGGACCCCTGAAGCAAGGGGTTAATGTGCGGACACTTCAGGGGTCCCGATGGGGTCCCCCAGCATAGAGGGGGGTTAATTTTAGGTGCCAGTGCCGGGATTGCTGATAGTGTGCCGCGGGCCCTTTAAGGACTCGAGGCGGGGAATTTAAAAGTTTTAAATGCAGCGGTAGCCTGATTTATGCAGATCGGGACCCCCGCTGCAAGGAGTTAATGTGGGGACACTTCGGGGGTCCCAATAGGGACCCCCAGCATAGAGGGGGGTTGATTTTAGGTGCGGCGTCCGGGATTGCTGATAGTGTGCCGCAGGCCCTTTAAGTAGCCGCGGCGGGGAATTTTAAGTTTTAAATGCAGCGGGGGCCTGATCTATGCTGATCGGGGACCCCCACTGCAAGGGGCTAATGTGGAAGGATCCCAATAGGGGACCCCTTTAGCATGGTGATGTGTATAGGGAGCAGGGCGGAGCATCAAACGGCTGTCTCAGGCTGCTCCGAGGCAGCACGTAGAGGCTTTAGGATCCCTTGCTAGTACTTTTTTGTGCCCGTTTTGATTCTTCCGAGGTACGAGATTGACCTTATAGATTTAAGGCTGCGTGTTACTCTGTAGCTATCTTGGAGCTTATTCTCGGCCATTTTTCTGAGTCATCTCGCAAAGCAGGTTGAGAGGAAAGTATTGGGGAATCGGTCCTCGCAAACAGCAAAAAAGTGCCTTTTGCGAGGACCGAGGGAACTACAAGTGCTAATTTAATAAGGCCCTATATTTTTAACACTATACTTATATATCTGTCTTTGCGATGAGCGTCGAAAATGATAGTTGCAAAGCACGAAACTTGAAGGACAAGAGGGGAGAGGCTTGCAATGAGTACTGGAGGGGCTCAGAGGAGCAAAAGTACACAAGAGGAGAGGCTCCCAATGAACGCCAAAGGCGCTTATTGCGAGCCACGCAATGAGGCTCACAATGAGCGCTGAAGGTCCTCAGAGGAGCAAAAGCTTTACAATGTGTGGCAAACAGCATTGACATGGCAACAGCATTGCCATGGCTTCAAATTGTATTGCCACGTCATTTTTGACGGGCAAGTCGCTAGTAATTAATATTCAGTAAAAGTGAAAGAGTTTCTTCAGTTATCCAAGTACCTTAGATTAGCTGTGTAAGTTTGTTGCTATTGGAACTGATGAGAGAGAGAGACCAGGTAGACACAGTGTAACAAGAAGGAATCTGAAAGAGAACGAGAATGCCTTCAGGAAGTGATAGGGTTAGGAGCAAACCACAGAGGTGTTAGATGTTATGCAAAGAGTGGGGGTAGGGTACAAGAAATTCAGGGATACACAAATTTATCTAGTTAAAAACTATGAGCCCTATTAAATTCCAAGCCAGTAACTCCTGTGACTCTCGTAATGGCTGCAGGTTTGAAATTTGGCCAAGTTATGGTGCTATTAAATTAGAAAGGGTGCGAGTTACGAGCTTGAGACGTAAGCCCGTAAACCTCTGCCACGCATGGAAACTGTAAACGGAACATGCAAGCTATGTTTGTCCAGCAATTAACAATTGTGGTATAACGTAATGCGAAACAGGGCCGAACAGCCAATAGAAAGCTGTAAACCACAATTAAAGCTGCAACAAGGGCTTTAAAATGGAGCTAAACGCGTAAGTAATTGACTATGCTGTAGCTGAGCAATTGAACACACAGGTCTAGGCGTTGTTGGGTTCTTGAGCATTGGAGAGGAGAGAGAGAGAGAAGGAGCATTGTAAGTTTTTTTATATTTTGACCTATAAGATAATGTAACCCTTAATTTCCAACACACATAATTACTGATATCACATAATTCACACACATAGATTGATATGTACACATAGCTATACCTAGATGTAGGCCACAGCACATCTACAAATCCCCATACCCCCCCCCCCCCTCGCACACCCCCATGCATATACTACACATAATACTCACATTTTTGTTTTACGTCATACACATCCACATCCACATACAAATGATATTTCTTTATCCTTATTTTTATTTCTGATATCATAGGAGAGTGGAGGAGGAGGAAAGTGGGGAGAGAGAGGAGAGGAGGAGAGTGAGAAGAGTGAGGAGAGGAGGAGAGAGAGGGGAACACCTGAGGGGTAGCATGAGGAGCGTGGGAGAGTGAGGAGAGTTAAGAGAGTAAGGAGAGTAAGGAGAGCTAGAGGTATGGAGAGAGGAAGATTTAGGTCAGGGAGTTCAGGTGGAGGAGAGCAGCAGGGGGGGGGGGGGGATGTGCTCCCAGATGTGGACACACAAGTTGGAGTGGCAGAGGGTGAGGGGCCCCAGGGAGAGGAGAGGGAGGCCAGGCACAGTTGGTAGGGCAAGAGGCTACCAACAGGACCCACAATTATACCCCAGAGGAGATGGATGTCGTTCTCAGGGATGGATTTCCTTGCCCGCTATAGGCTCAT
>JAPZIH010000862.1:21048-144409 GCA_027410445.1 Discoglossus pictus | reverse complement strand
TGTGTATATAGGGTGCAGGGTGTGTGTATATCATGTATATAGTGTGCATATACATATATATCCAGTGTGTATATAGGGTGCAGGGTGTGTGTATATCATGTATACAGGGTGCATATACATATATATCCAGTGTGTATATAGGGTGCAGGGTGTGTGTATATCATGTATATAGGGTGCATATACATATATATCCAGTGTGTATATAGGGTGCAGGGTGTGTGTATATCATGTATATAGTGTGCATATACATATATATCCAGTGTGTATATAGGGTGCAGGGTGTGTGTATATCATGTATATAGTGTGCATATACATATATATCCAGTGTGTATATAGGGTGCAGGGTGTGTGTATATCATGTATATAGGGTGCATATACATATATATCCAGTGTGTATATAGGGTGCAGGGTGTGTGTATATCATGTATACAGGGTGCATATACATATATATCCAGTGTGTATATAGGGTGCAGGGTGTGTGTATATCATGTATATAGGGTGCATATACATATATATCCAGTGTGTATATAGGGTGCAGGGTGTGTGTATATCATGTATATAGGGTGCATATACATATATATCCAGTGTGTATATAGGGTGCAGGGTGTGTGTATATCATGTATATAGTGTGCATATACATATATATCCAGTGTGTATATAGGGTGCAGGGTGTGTGTATATCATGTATATAGTGTGCATATACATATATATCCAGTGTGTATATAGGGTGCAGGGTGTGTGTATATCATGTATATAGTGTGCATATACATATATATCCAGTGTGTATATAGGGTGCAGGGTGTGTGTATATCATGTATATAGTGTGCATATACATATATATCCAGTGTGTATATAGGGTGCAGGGTGTGTGTATATCATGTATACAGGGTGCATATACATATATATCCAGTGTGTATATAGGGTGCAGGGTGTGTGTATATCATGTATATAGTGTGCATATACATATATATCCAGTGTGTATATAGGGTGCAGGGTGTGTGTATATCATGTATATAGGGTGCATATACATATATATCCAGTGTGTATATAGGGTGCAGGGTGTGTGTATATCATGTATACAGGGTGCATATACATATATATCCAGTGTGTATATAGGGTGCAGGGTGTGTGTATATCATGTATATAGGGCTGCATATACATATATATCCAGTGTGTATATAGGGTGCAGGGTGTGTGTATATCATGTATATAGGGTGCATATACATATATATCCAGTGTGTATATAGGGTGCAGGGTGTGTGTATATCATGTATACAGGGTGCATATACATATATATCCAGTGTGTATATAGGGTGCAGGGTGTGTGTATATCATGTATATAGTGTGCATATACATATATATCCAGTGTGTATATAGGGTGCAGGGTGTGTGTATATCATGTATATAGGGTGCATATACATATATATCCAGTGTGTATATAGGGTGCAGGGTGTGTGTATATCATGTATATAGTGTGCATATACATATATATCCAGTGTGTATATAGGGTGCAGGGTGTGTGTATATCATGTATATAGGGTGCATATACATATATATCCAGTGTGTGTGTATGGTTTATGCGGCGTATAATGTATATATACGGTGCATCATTTGAGTGTATATGTAGGGTGCACAGTGTGTATATGGGTGTATGCAGTGCATTCTCATTGTTTCTCTATATTTAGTCTCTCTTTGTGTTATTCCCTCCCAGGGTCTTACTTTGGGCCCTCTTCGCCATCTCTCCCGCCCCAAGTCCCCGCTATGACCTCCTCTCTCGGTGCTGACCTCTCCAGGCCCCCCGGTGACCTCTGACCTCTCCCGCCGCTCACTCCGGCCTCTGTGTGTGTGTCTGGCTCCGGCTCTCAGTCTGCGACGTCGTTTCCTGCCAGACAGAGCTACTTCCGGGACACGTGACGCTCCGCTGGAGGAGACTGTAACCATAGAGACCAGGGACAGAGCAGAGAGAAATAGGGCCCCAGTGGGAGAGAGAGACTGAATAGAAAGAGACAGGCCCTCACTGAGAGAGAGAGAGACTGAATGGAAAGAGACAGGCCCTCACTGAGAGAGAGAGAGACTGAATGGAAAGAGACAGGCCCTCACTGAGAGAGAGAGACTGAAGGGAAAGAGACAGGCCCTCACTGAGAGAGAGAGATAGACTGAAGGGAGAGAGCCAGGACCTCACTGTGAGAGAAAGAGACACTGAAGAGAAAGAGATAGCGCCTCACTGTGAGAGAGAGATACTGAAGGGAAAGAGACAGGGTCTCACTGTGAGAGAGAGAGAGAGAGAGACTGAAGGGAAAGAGACAGGGTCTCACTGTGAGAGAGAGAGAGACTGAAGGGAAAGAGACAGGGTCTCACTGAGGGAGAGAGAGAGACTGAAGGGAAAGAGACAGGGTCTCACTGTGAGGGAGAGAGAGAGACTGAAGGGAAAGAGACAGGGTCTCACTGAGGGAGAGAAACAGGGCCTTACCAGAGAGAGAGAGACTGAAGGGAAAGAGACAGGTCCTCACTGGGAGAGAGAGAGACTGAAGGGAAAGGTACAGGTCCTCACTGGGAGAGAGATACTGAAGGAAAGAGACAGGGCCTCACTGGGAGAGGGAGAGACTGAAGGAAAGAGACAGGGCCTCACTGAGAGAGAGAGACTGAAGGGAAAGAGACAGGGTCTCACTGAGAGAGAGAGACTGAAGGAAAGAGACAGGGTCTCACTGAGAGAATGACTAAAGGGAAATAGATAGGTCCTCACTGAGAGAGAGAGAGAGAGAGAGAGAGAGAGACTGAAGGGAAAGAGACAGGGTCTCACTGGGAGAGAGAGAGAGACTGAAGGGAAAGAGACATGGTCTCACTGAGAGAGAGAGAGAGAGAGAGAGACTGAAGGGAAAGAGACAGGGTCTCACTGGGAGAGAGAGAGAGACTGAAGGGAAAGAGACATGGTCTCACTGAGAGAGAGAGAGAGACTGAAGGGAAAGAGACAGGGTCTCACTGGGAGAGAGATACTGAAGGAAAGAGACAGGGCCTCACTGGGAGAGGGAGAGACTGAAGGAAAGAAAAAGGGTCTCACTGAGAGAGAGAGACTGAAGGGAAAGAGACAGGGTCTCACTGAGAGAGAGAGAGACTGAAGGAAAGAGACAGGGTCTCACTGAGAGAATGACTAAAGGGAAATAGATAGGTCCTCACTGAGAGAGAGAGAGACTGAAGGGAAAGAGACAGGGTCTCACTGGGAGAGAGAGAGAGACTGAAGGGAAAGAGACATGGTCTCACTGAGAGAGAGAGAGAGACTGAAGGGAAAGAGACAGGGTCTCACTGGGAGAGAGAGAGACTGAAGGGAAAGAGACAGGGTCTCACTGGGAGAGAAAGAGACACTGTAGAGAATTAGACAGGGCCTCGCTGGGAGAAAGAGAGACTGAAGGGAAAGAGACGGGGCCGCATTGGGAAAGAGCGAGAGGCAGGACCTCACTGAGATAGAGTTGAGAAAGACAGGGCCTTACTGGAGAGGCTGAAGGGAAAGAGACAGATCCTCACTGGGAGAGAGAGGCTGAAGAGAAAGAGACCGGTCGTCACTGGGAGAGAAAGGCTGAAGGAACTAGACAGGGCCTCACTGAGAGAGAGCGGCTGATGGGAAAGAGACAGGGTCTCAATGGGAGAGAGAGAGACTGAAGGGAAAGAGACAGGGTCTCACTGGGAGAGAGAGAGAGACTGAAGGGAAAGAGACATGGTCTCACTGAGAGAGAGAGAGACTGAAGGGAAAGAGACAGGGTCTCACTGGGAGAGAGAGAGACTGAAGGGAAAGAGACAGGGTCTCACTGGGAGAGAAAGAGACACTGTAGAGAATTAGACAGGGCCTCGCTGGGAGAAAGAGAGACTGAAGGGAAAGAGACAGGGCCGCATTGGGAGAGAGCGAGAGGCAGGACCTCACTGAGATAGAGCTGAGAAAGACAGGGCCTTACTGGAGAGGCTGAAGGGAAAGAGACAGATCCTCACTGGGAGAGAGAGGCTGAAGAGAAAGAGACCGGTCTTCACTGGGAGAGACTGAAGGGAAAGAGACAGGGCCTCGTTGGGAGAGAGAGACTGAAGGGAAATAGACAGGGCCTCACTGAGAGATAGAGAGACTAAAAGGAAAGAGACAGGGCCTCATTGGGAGAGAGGGAGACAGGGACTCACTGGGAAAAAGAGAGACTGAAGGGAAAGAGACAGGGTTTCATTTAGAGAGAGAGACAGGGCCTTACTGGGAGAGATGGAAGGGAAAGAGACAGGGCCTCACAGAGAGAGACTGAAGGGAAAGAGACATGGCTTCATTGGGAGAGAGAGACTGAAGGGAAAGAGACAGGGCCTCATTGGGAGAGAGAGACCGAAGGGAAAGAGACAGGGCCTTACTGGGAGAAAGAGAGACTGAAGGGAAAGGGACTGGGCCTTACTGGGAGAAAGAGAGACTAAAGGGAAACTGACAGGGCCTCACTGGGAGAGAGAGCGACTGAAGGGAAAAAGACAGGGTCTCACTGAGAGAGAGACTGGAGAGAAATGGACAGGTCCTCACTGGAATAAAGAGAGACTGAAGAGAAAGAGACAGGGCCTTGTTGTGAAAGAGAGCTGAGAGACAGCCCTTCTGGGGGAGAGAGAGACTGAAGGGAAAGAGACAGGGCCTCACTGGGAGAGAGACTGAAAGGAAAGAAGAGAAAGAGACAGAGCCTAACTGAGAAATGGATACACAGATGAGACTGAAATATGAGGAGAAAGGGAGAGAGATACAGAGGGGATCTCAGTATGAGGGGAAGATTGATGAGAGGGCTACGGACTGAGGGAGGAAAATAAATAGAGATAGATAGATAGATAGCTACACCTGTGGAACTACACCAGGAGAAGGATGAGAGAGATAAAAGAGAGCTACACCCCCAGGGAACATCTGCAGGAGGATGCCATGGCTGGGGAGATAGATCAGTGGAGCTGGGACAAGGAGCGCTACACCTTGGGAACATCTGCAAGAGGATGCCATGTCTGGGGAGATAGATCAGGGGAGCTGGGACAAGGAGCGCTACACATGGGGAACATCTGCAGGAGGATGCCATGGCTGGGGAGATAGATCAGGGGAGCTGGGACAAGGAGCGCTACACATGGGGAACATCTGCAGGAGGATGCCATGGCTGGGGAGATAGATCAGGGGAGCTGGGACAAGGAGCTCTACACCTGGGGAACATCTGCAGGAGGATGCCATGGCTGGGGAGAAAGATCAGGGGAGCTGGGACAAGGAGCGCTACACATGGGGAACATCTGCAGGAGGATGCCATGGCTGGGGAGAAAGATCAGGGGAGCTGGGACAAGGAGCGCTACACTTGGGGAACATCTGCAGGAGGATGCCATGGCTGGGGAGATAGATCAGGGGAGCTGGGACAAGGAGCGCTACACATGGGGAACATCTGCAGGAGGATGCCATGGCTGGGGAGATAGATCAGGGGAGCTGGGACAAGGAGCGCTACACCTGGGGAACATCTGCAGGAGGATTCTAGGGAGATAGATCAGGGGAGCTGGGGCAAGGAGCGCTATACCTGGGGAACATCTGCAGGAAGATGCTAGGGCTGGGGAGGTGGATCAGGGGAGCTGGGGCAAGGAGCGCTACACCTGGGGAACATCTGCAGGAAGATGCTAGGGCTAGGGAGATGGATCAGGGGAGCTGGGACAAGGAGCGCTACACCTGGGGAACATCTGCAGGAGGATTCTAGGGAGATAGATCAGGGGAGCTGGGGCAAGGAGCGCTATACCTGGGGAACATCTGCAGGAAGATGCTAGGGCTGGGGAGATGGATCAGGGGAGCTGGGGCAAGGAGCGCTACACCTGGGGAACATCTGCAGGAAGATGCTAGGGCTAGGGAGATGGATCAGGGGAGCTGGGGCAAGGAGCGCTACACCTGGGGAACATCTGCAGGAAGATGCTAGGGCTAGGGAGATGGATCATGGGAACTGGAGCAAGGAGCTCTAAACCTTTTTTTTTTTTTTATATATATTTTTTTTTCAAATACAAAACATAAACAACATAACAAAGAAGAAAGGACAACATTACACAAACTTCCAAAACGGCACTCAAAAAGTCACACCAAGATGAGTTTGTTATCAATAACTTATTTTAAAAGAGAAGACAAGGGCTTTATTACCTAAAGGATAATCCTATATTATAAAAATAGCAGATCACTTAAGCATAAGGCTACATTTACTACAAACTTTTCTTATTTCTTTACATCTTAATTCCTTCCTTTTTCCTCACCTGTCCCATATAAACCATTGGGTTAGCAACCCTTCGTTTTAACTGAACATCTTTGGTTTAATTGATCAAATTCTCTATTTCTGCTTATATATCTAATCATTTCTGGAATTGACGGCATTGTATATACTTTCCATGATTTACAGATCAGTCCCTTAGTCACCAATAGAATATGTGATAAGAGAAGGTAGAATTTCAGAAATAATTTCTTGATGTAAATGTAAAATTTTAATTTCCAAATTATAAGGGTTTTTCTCCTCAAATACATCTGTTAACCAGAGGATAAATTTCCTCCAGAAAGATCTCAATTTGGTGCATTCCCACCAGACATGTATGGTATCAGCCCTTAGCCCACATTCTTTCCAACAGAGTATGTCATCCTTCTTTACGAATGTATTAATAGATTCTGGTGTATAATGCCACATAATAATTTTGAAGTATAATTCATAATAGGCCAAGGATCTAGCAGATATTCTAACCGTTTTAATATTGTTCTGCCACTCTTCAACCAAACTGTTAAATCTCCCTTTTTTCTCCCACTCTAACATACCTGCAGTTTTACCACTCTGTACATTTAAAGTGAGAATCCTTTGACATCTCGATATTCTATGGGTAATGTTCTTATATATCATTAGTTCAAATGTAAATAGAGGTTTCATATATATATATATATATATATATATATATATATTTTAATCCTCTTTGTTTTAGGGAGTTCTGAATAGACATAAAATGCAACCACAGATTTTTCTTTAATTTATACTTAACACAGATGTTTGGCCAATTAAGCAGCACTCCTGCTTCATAATAGTAATTTATATAATTAATACCATTCTTTTTCCATATATCAATACAGACTTTCTCTCCGCTTACTTTCAATAATTCTATAGGAGTACCTAAAGAAGGATATTCTGATAGTTTCATTTTTGTCTTAATTTTCATCCAAAATTTTAACAGGGATTTAATATTCCTTGGAATGAAGCTATTTTTCATTTCCTCCAAATTTGGAATCCATAATAATAAATGGATAGGAATCTTCTCAAAGAATTCTTCCTCCATTAATTTCCAATTAGTAACCGGTAACAGTGTTCACCACTGTATAATCTGGGATAACGCAATTGCAGCATATACAGTATGTCCTTTATGCAAGGGCATGCCAAGCCCCCATTCTCAATTCTCTTCTTAGTAATCTCTCCTGAGATTCTAGCTTTTTCCCCCTGTAATATATACAAGTCTATATCTCGATGGAATTTTTTTAACCAATATTCTGGCGGTACCTCCGGTATAGATATAAAGATATAGGTTAATTTAGGGATAACGATAATTTTTACTACAGCAATTCTTGCTGTCCAGGAGAGATGAATCGATCTCCAATCTGTCAAAGTCCTAAGTATAGTTCTATGAATATTGACCATATTATTTTTTAAAATATTTCTTAAATCAAATGAAAGGCAAATGCCCAAGTGATTTATTGCTTTAGCATTCCAGTTAAAAGGATAGAGATCTATTAACTTAGCTTTTATTTCTGGTGATAAACCCCTAGTAATGATATCCCTTTTTTGTCTATTAATCTTGAAATATGAGATTCTACTAAACTAACTCAGTAGTTTATCGAGGTTAAATAATGATTTTTCGGGATCTGTAAGGGTAACGATCATGTCATCAGAATATATAGTTGCTTTATATTCCCATTTCCCAATTTTAACCCCTTTAATATCTTTTATCATTCTTATTTTTTTAATCAGTGGTTCCAAAAAAAGAATAAACAGCAATGGAGACGGGGGGCATCCCTGCCTCGTTCCATTTCTAATACAGAAAAAGTTTGAGTCAGAATTTATACCCACAATGTTTGCTCTCAGATTACTATAAAGAGCTTTTATCGCTTTACTAGCGAAATCTCCCAGTCCATATTTCTGAAGTACTATTTGAAGGAAGTCCCAACTGACCCTGTCAAACACTTTTCCAGTGTCTAATTACAGAGCCAGCATGGGAACTCCTTTTTAACACTAAATGCAAAAAGGTTTATTAGACTCCTGATGTTATCACATCCCTGGCGGGACCTAACAAACCCTACTTGATCTGGGTGAATAAGTCCATTAATTATGGGATCAAGCCTATTTGCTAAAATGTGGAATATACTTTCAAGTTAAGTTTTATTAAAGATATCGGCCTATAACTCTTTTTATCAGCTGGGTCCTTGCCCTCTTTTAATATATCTATAATTTTAGCTTCTGTCAGTTCAGCGAGTATATTCCCACTATTTTTAATTTTGTTGAACATCTTAACTAAGGAGACTTTCACTATGTCTAAAAATGTTTGATAGAAGAGTTTATCTAACCCGTCTATTCCCGGTGCCTTATTATTTTTACAGCCCTTTATCACTTCCTCTACCTCCGTTTCAGTTATATCTTTATTTAAGGTATCCAGTGCTGTTGTCAAGATTCTGGGGAGGTTGATAACATTTAAAAAATCCTTTATTTCACTTACTTCTGGTTTATTTTTGTGTTTATAAGTGATAAAGCTTGGAGTAATATTTATAAAAGATATTCCCTATTTCTTTAGGGTGTTGATGTACCATACCATCCTCTCCTCTCATCTCCAAAATAGAGTTTGATATTCTTTGTTTTTTCATTTTGTTTGCTAAATATTTACCTGTCTTATCCCCCATCTCATATTTATTCGCTTGCATCTTCCATACTAGTCAATCTAATTTATATTGTTGTTTAATTATATCCATTTCCTTCCTAGTTTCATCATTTGGGGATTTTTTATTTAGTCTTTGGTTTTTTTCTAAGTCAATATATAGAGTTCTTAATGTTTTACCTCTTCCTCTTTTTAATTAGATTGTCTTGGCTATAAAAAATACCCCTAATGTATGCCTTCATCGAGCACCAGAGAATAGATGCTGATGATACTGATCTTGTATTTATATCCAGATATTCTATTACGAGTTTCTTAATCTCATCTACTTTTATTTTATCTTTTAACAATGTTGATTCCATTTTCCAATTAATAGATTTATCCTGGACTTCAGTTGTTTTAAGTATTAGTACTACCGGATCATGGTCCGATATAGCACTTGTACCTATATTTATATTTACTACATTGTTTAATATGGATTCATCTCCCAAAATATAATATAATCTTGAATAAGAATTAAATCTCTTTGAGAAACAAGTATAATCTTCTCCCAAATGGAATCTTATTCTCCATAAATCAAATATATTCATGTCTATCAGCAGTTCACTTATTTTCTTTGAGCCATATATTTTAGGGTTCTCTTTATTACCCTCAAGTCTATGTGATTTATCTTTCATAGGATCCATCACAAGGTTGAAATCTCCACAAATTATCGTCTTACCTTTCTTAAACTTATTTACTAGCTTAAACGTCTTTCTTATAAACTTCCCTTGTTTTTGATTTGGCGCATAAAGATTGACTATTGTGTATAAATCATTATTAATATATCGGCCATCCTCATGAATTTTTTGAAACTCATCTTTCACCACTAGACCTTTACTAAACAATATGGATACACCTCTAGCTTTACTACTAAATGTAGAATTATTATTATGTATATACTTCCTATTTCTTAACAAGTGTACATAATTTTTTTTCCATATTCTACAATTTTTTATCTTACGTAGAAAACCTTTAAAGTGCAATTCAATCTCCAGTATATTAACGTACAAAAAAAAAAAAATGATAGGGAAGAGAGGCAGGAGAAGAAAGAATCTATTCAATTTCTATTATCCTGGTTTCTCCCTTTCCAACATTCAATAACAGTGTATAAAAATTATAGTCCAGGCATTAGCCTATTGTAGAAAAAAAGTCTATAAATAGTTCTCCCTGGAATCACTACTACTTATGTTGCCATTCTGGGGCTAATAGTATTGTTTTTTGCAAGGGAAATGGCTTCATCTCCATCACAATATTCCAGCTTTTTAATAAATCTTCCCCTTCTTTTATGGTTTTAATTTTATGCCATCTTGAATTTCTATTTATCGACAGTCCCACTGGCGTAGTCCATCTATATATCAACTTTTCTCTTCTTAAATATTTTCTGATACTTGAGAACTCCTTTCGATTAATTAATGTGGAAGCTGAGATATCCGAAAAGATTTTTATATTTTCATAGGATATCTTGAAAACGTCCGCACGGAGGCTTGCTTTGATTATAGCATCTTTCATAGATAAATGATGGATCCTCACAATTACATCCCTAGAGATTTTATTTTTCATAAATGCAGGAATCGGAATCCTATAAAATAATTCAAACCTATTTTCTACTTGGGAGAAGCCTGGAACCTGTGAATGTGAATACATTCGTTAAATATTCCTCAAGACCAGCTTCTGTAATGGTTTCCATATGGAGGTTATTTTTCCTGATTTTGTCATCTAAATTAGAAAATGTATTGTTTAATGTTACAACTTTCTCTTCCAAATCTATGTTCTGTTTTTGTAGTATGTTGTAATCCAGTATTACTTTTTCTAGTTCAGTCTCTACCTCCGATGTTCTAATATTTTCTGCTTTAATTTCTTTTACAATGTCCAAGATTTGATTTTTTATTTAGGACATAAAATTTATTTTAAACTCTTGTAGCAATGTTTTAATTTTTGCAACCGTAAGTATTTCTTCCTCTTGTATAACATTGATTCCTTACTGATGATACTTTAATTTAAACTCCCCATACTATGACTAAGGTTTTGTTCAATATCTGGGGATACTTGGAGGGGAATTTCCTGAGGTTTTCCTTTATCTTTATGTAGAAAAAAGGTACTTGACTTTTGATGGGTGGATTTTTTATCCTTATTTTTTGCTCTTGATGGCATACTGAACTTATTTTTGCTGCAGCACTTGAAGAAAAGGGATCTTATTTACTTAGTATTACATTTTATCCAACTTTTAGGATTTGCCTAATCCATCGGTCCCTTTGTAATTTTTTGGATACTCCTTCAAGGCACACGGCTCATGATTCTCCACTGGAGGAAACAGAGAAAACTTATATAAACCAGGTTGTGGCCTTTATCTTTATCTTTACCAGACCCTACATTTATAGTACATCCAAAATCTTATTAGGGGTCTTTCAAATCATTCATAACATTCTCTTTTGAATTTCCACTTTCTTATTTCTCATTTACTATATATAGGTTGTATTGCATACTGTATCTTCTATATAGTCATGTATTCCCTCACAAAAGGTATGTTTCATATATATTTTAAGGCCGCAATAGCGCATTTGCTATTCTCGAGGCCTTTAATTATTTGGGGTATGAAGAACTCCATCCCATATAAATAACATATCTTTGTTTACCCATTAATTAGAGTCAAGCGGAAAATTGTAGATAAGTCCAGAGAATCAAATCCATAAGATGAATACATTTGGAAGTTATACAACCTTTGTTTTATACCCTTTTTCTTCCTTCATATTGTCCATATATACAGTATAAAAGTTAAGGTAGTTCTCGTCATTATTATCCACTAGCGACTTGCCCGTCAAAAAATGACGGTCAATAAAAGAAAGTGTTGAAATGCTGTTTGTCACACAATGTGAGTGTACAGTGGGCCTCAACTATATAGACCCCTCTAACACACTAATGAACGCATGTTATAACACTATAAGTGCCATGAGGGTCATCCAGGACCCTCATGACCCAAAGTGTAAGCACTACACCATTTTAACCTGGTCACTTATGGGGGTCTATCCAGAAAACCAAGTACTGAAACCAAGTAAAATAAACACAATCTACATTGTACTTACCTCCCCGCGATGTCTCCGGCCTCCTGGTGTTCTGCCCCGGATGGGCCCTGGAAGCATCCACGCGGTAAAAAAAAAAAAAAACGACGCACATCCGCCCTGGCGGATGTCCCCGACTCTAATGAGCTTCCTACGGAGTGTTCCAGAATAAAATTGGCAATGGCGGCTTCTGATTGGCTGAAAACGCTGTCTATCAATTTCAGCCAATGAGAAGACGCTAATTGTGAACCAATGAGAAAGGGATACACCCCAAAATACCACGCTGATTGGATAACACACCTGTCAATCTTTATGTGAACCAATCTGAAGGCTTTATTGCCATCAGCCAATCACAATGGAATATACCCCCACGTACTGATTGGTGAAGACATCTGCGCCTTCCCATTGGCTGTAATACTGATTGACATTAACAATAGCCAATAAGAATGCGCAAATCCTTCACCAATCAGTACGTGGGGGTGTATTCCATTGTGATTGGCTATTGTCAGTGCAACCAATCACCCTGTGGGGTGTATTCCATTGTGATTGGCTGAAGGCATCTGCGCCTTGTGATTGGTTTAAATAAAGATTGACAGGTGCATTATCCAATCAGAGTGGGATTTTAGGGTGTATCCCTTTCTGATTGGCTCACACATTGGCGCCTCCTGATTGGGTGAATTTGATAGACAGCCGGAGAAGGGTAAAAGAATAAGGACGGGACATGCCGGAAAGTTGAGTATAATATTTAAAATGTTTAGAATATTTATTTATTTACTGTAAATATGTTGCACTAACTTTTTTATTTTTTTCCCCTAGGTGGCTGATCTGAATGGAAATGCAAAGGTAAGTGGTCTTAATTATTTTATTTTAGCTTAGAATTAGATTATTTTATATATAGATAACATTTATTGTATGTTAGCTAGGGGTATGTGTTTTATATAGATAGCATAGCATGTATTGTATATTAGATTGTGTTATTTATTTAGATTGTGTGATGTATATTAAATAGATAGGATGTATATTAGATTATGGTATTTATTTATTTAGATAGATTGGGGGATGTCAATTAGATAGGGGTGTATTGTATTGTATTGTATTTAATTGTATTGTATTATATTGTATGTATTTGTATTGTATTGTATTATATTGTATGTATTGTATTGTATGTAGTATATGTATTTCCTTTTCAGGTGTGTAATTTTTTTTTTCTATAGTGGGGGGGGGGGGGGTTGTAATGTGTTTTTTTATTTTCTGTAATGTTCCTTTTTTATTTTTTGTGACTTATGTTTTTTATTTTCTGTAATGTAGTTTTTTTAAGTTTTTGTAACTTTAGAGTGGTGGGGGTTATTAGGGGTAGGTAGGTAGTGTAGGTGTTAATAGGTTAGTGTAGAGGCTGTTTAGTTGATAGTTAATTTTTTATTGGGGGGTATAGTGCAGTGTACTAGTGTTTATACTTAGTGTCATGATGGTCCTTGAGGACCGTCATGGCACTTATGTGGTTAATGTTGGGTTGTAATAGGCCCATAATGGTCTTAATATACCTTTAAGGGACTGATGGGGTTAAATAGAGGCTTATAAGGGTCTGTATGGACCCCCATGAGTGACAGGGTTAATTAGCGGTTTATCGGGGTCTGTATTGACCCCCATTAGTGACAGGGTTAATGAAGGGCTTATGGGGGTCTATATTGAACCCCATGAGGGACAAGGTTAATTAGGGGTTTATGGGGGTCTCTATTGACCCCCATGAGTGACAGGGTTAATGAAGGGCTTATGGGGGTCTATATTGACCTCCATAAATGACAAGGTTAATTAGGGGTTTATGGGGGTCTGTATTGACCCCCATGAGTGACAGGGTTAATGAAGGGCTTATGGGGGTCTATATTGACCCTCATGAGTGACAGGGTTAATGAAGTGCTTATGGGGGTCTGTATTGACCCCCATGAGTGACACAGATAATAAAGTTCTTATGGGGGTCTGTATTGACCCACATGAGTGACAGGGTTAATGAAGTGCTTATGGGGCTCTGTATTGACCCCCATGAGTGACACAGTTAATGAAGTGCTTATGGGGGTCTGTATTGACCCCCATGAGTGACAGGGTTAATGCAGGGCATATGGGGGTCTGTATTGACCCCCATGAGTGACAGGGTTAGGGGTTTATGGGGGTCTGTATTGACCCCCATGAGTGACAGGGTTAAATAAGTGCTTATGGGGGCCTGTATTGGCCCCCATGAGTGACAGGGTTAATGCAGGGCTTATGGGGGTCTGTATTGACCCCCATGAGTGACAGGGTTAATGAAGGGCTTTTGGGGGTCTATATTGACCCCCATGAATGACAGGGTTAGGGGTTTATGGGGGTCTATATTGACCCCCATGAGTGACAGGGTTAAATAAGTGCTTATGGGGGCCTGTATTGGCCCCCATGAGTGACAGGGTTAATGAAGGGCTAATGGGGGTCTATATTGACCCCCATGATTGACAGGGTTAAAGAAGTGCTTAAGGACCCGTAACAAGGGAATTTTGCATTTTCATTGCAGCGGGCATCCCCGATTGCGTGCGATCGGGACCCCCACTGCCAAGGTTAATGTGGGGTTAATGTGTGTTTCCGAGCTTATCTTGGATCCTTTCTTGGGTAAGTTGTACGTGGCTGGGCTTTGAGCCTCGTTTTCGTTTTTCTCTTGCTTAGCGGATTTTCGTGTGTCTGAACTCAGGAATTTGGACTTAAATGCAGGTGTAACTTCACTTTTAGAGGTCCTGGGTCTCTCTTGCTATGGGTAAGCTGTTTATGTATTTTTTGTGAGTATTTGGTGTGTTTTGACTGTTTTTAGGTGCGCGCGGTTCGGCCTTTATGGTCGTATTTTTCGTGTGTGTGGGTGTTTGTTCCGTTAAGGTTGGTTCCGAGGTAGTTTTTTTTCTAAGTCGTTCTTGTGTGTGTGTATGTGTGGCTGGGCAGTCCTGGGCTTTGAGCCTCATTTTCGTTTTTTTCGGCGAAAATTTTTTCTCTTGCTTAGGGGATTTTCGTGTGTCTGAACTTAGACTTAAATGGAGGTATTATTTCACTTTCAGAGGTCCAGGGTGCCCCCCTTGCTTTGTTTTTAGGTGCGCGCTGTTCCGCCGTTATGGCCGTATTTTTCGTGCGTGTGGGTGTTTGTGCCGTTATGTTTGGTTCCGAGGTCTTTTTTTTTTTCTAAGTTGTGCGTATGTGTGTGTTATTAACCGCGTGTGAGGTGCCTTTGAGCCTCCACCTCCACAAATGCGGACAAACACAGTTGACGTTGGAGCCTCCACCTTCTGCTAATGCTGCCCCTCGCTTTGCGAGGGTCCGCATTTGCGGAGCAAACTGCATCCCTCACATCCCAATGCTTGAGCAACGGCTCGTATGCTCACAACTATATATGTGATAACTTTTACCCTGGCCGGAAGGTTCGGTAAAATTTAGCTGGATCTGCTGTGTTTGTCTCCCCCATCTTCACTCACCCCCTGCACCTGCGTCTGTGTCCACCATGCGGTTCATGGTTTAAGTTCTTCCGCCAGTCCATCTCCTAAGGCCTCCCGCGCCATTAACCACAGCGCTATACAGAACTTAGCCGACAGCTCTCACCACTCTCCAGTATACAAGAGAGTGCTCATGGTCTGACTGATTGGCACCTTTCCGGCACCCGACCTCAAACTCCTACGGCTGGACTTGTGACGCCACCTTAGGCCGACTCCTGGACTCGCTCTTGGACTCCCAGACGCAGTGCTCTCCTCACCCAGGTAACACTCACTGGGTAATGCAGGGGGCAGCGGGGAGACTGAGGTCAGCTTCAATCAGCTGCTTGCTGCCATACCAACCACCATACTCCGCTCTTAAGCGGCGCAAATCACCATTTCCGGTCACACCCCCCAAACAATCACCAAGGAGCTCTACACCTGGGAAACATCTGCAGGAGGAAGCCATGACTGGGGAGATAGATAAGGGGAGCTGGGGCAATGAGCGCTACACCCAGGGAAGATTTGTAGGAGGATGCCAGGGCTTGGGAGATAGATCAGGGAAGCTGGGGCAATGAGCGCTACACCTAGGGAACATCTGCAGGAGGATGCTAGGGCTGGGGAGATAGATCAGGGGACCTGGGACAAGGAGCGCTACACCTGGGGAACATCTGCAAGAGGATGCCAGGGCTGGGGAGATAGATCAGGGGAGCTGGGACAAAGAGCGCTACACCTGGGGAACATCTGCAAGAGGATGCCAGGGTTGGGGAGATAGATCATGGGAGCTGGGACAAGGAGCGCAACACGTGGGGGACATCTGCAGGAGTATGCCAAGGCTAGGGAGATAGATCAGGGGAGCTGGGGCAAGGAGCGCAACACCTGGGCAACACCTGCAGGAGTTTGCCAATGCTGGGGAGATAGATCAGGGAAGCTGGGGCAATGAGCGCTACACCTAGGGAACATCTGCAGGAGGATGCTAGGGCTGGGGAGATAGATCAGGGGAGCTGGGACAAGGAGCTCTACACCTGTGGAACATCTGCAAGAGGATGCCAGGGCTGGGGAGATAGATCAGGGGAGCTAGGACAAGGAGCGCTACATGTTGGGGACATCTGCAGGAGTATGCCAAGGCTGTGGAGATAGATCAGGGGAGCTGGGGCAATGAACGCTACACCTGGGGAACATCTGCAGGAGTTTGCCAAGGATGGGGAGATAGATCAGGGGAGCTGTGGGGCAAGGAGTGCTACACCTCAGGAACATCTGCAGGAGTGTGCCAAACTTGGGGAGATAGATCAGGGGAGCTGGGGCAAGGAGCGCTACACCTCAGAAACATCTGCAGGATGGTATCGCAATGATTGTTTATATCCAAGCTTCTGTGAAATCCAGGCTCTCTTAGGATATGATGCCCTATCTTATTACCCCAGGTTCCTCTTGAGCAGTTTCAGGAGCTAAATTTAATCCCTCATTTAAGGTTGAATACCCCTCTGGTTCCTAATCATACACAGCTATTCCTTTGTCAACCATTACTGTTCAGTTGCTACTATCTAATGATCGGTACACACCAAACGTTCATTTTGACCACGTGATTGGCGTAGTCTTCTTAGGGGCTATTGAGGAAAAGCCTCCTAGGCCGGGGACTTGACTATTTCAAACTATTTATGGCTATATTTAATTCCTTTATTGATTAATCGGTATCCCATCTGTATTACGGAAAGCATCAACATTATAATAGCCACTTGTCCTTTCGTCATACATTAGTTTGTGAATTTATATTTATCGTAATGTTTATATCAGATGGATTATTCCAATTATTAAAAAAAAGTTCTAATAATCAATTATGGATTAAAATGTCAAACCTATACGTTTTCCCACACATAGTGACATTTATTGGGAATCCAGATCAATGGTATTCTCCAGTTTGGGTAATTTTATCAATGGTCATAGGATGGAAATGAAAAGTGGAGATACTATAGATACATTTCCATAAATATATCAATGTTTACTCCATATTCTATGTATAATAACTGTCACAACAGATTAATCACATAATTAAATGATCATTTGATTATATGTCAACTCACTATTCCAAATTAATAAAATGTAAAAATGGGTATAATCTGACCAAAATGAGTCTCCAACCATGACATGATTGCAAATTTACCAAGAGTTAGATATCCTGAGAAAAACAATATTCCCAGTGTACATATTCCCGTCATGCTCTTATTGAATAATTGGAAGGTATGTGAACCCCTCATTCAGTCTTTTAGGGAACTTGGGCTTTAAATTAAAAATCCATTTTCCTACCTTTCTCTATATATTTTTTTATTCAAATCTCTTCAGCAAATACTTAAAGGTACAGTATCAGTCCCAAGAAACTGAAGTGAAATGGGGTTCTCCATATGGATCTGATTTACATGTCGAGCCACTGGTGTATCCACGTCATTTAACATCACATTGATAGGTTATAATATATGTCCCTACATAGAGCTTCCCACATAAAATATAGAAACAAATCAACATGTTGTTAACCTAACTATAGAGCAGGGGTTCACAGCCCTCTCCTCGAGGCCCACCAGACAACATGAGTTAGTTGACACTGTAAATACAAATGAAACAAATCCTGTTGCATTTTAATAGTCGCATTTATAGTGACAAAGTGTTAAACCTAAATCATGGTCCATCTGTTGGTATTGGAGAAAAGGTTTTGGAACCACAACTACAGAGAATGCACTAAAGGTATATAACATAATGTTACATCTATATTTGTTTATTTACGAGCTGTAAAGTTATGAAGTTTGGAACAATTAAAAAATACAACTTTAATTCATGAATTTTAGATAAGCAGATATATAAACATAACATTTTAACAATTAATTGATGACTTTAAGAAAAATATTTGTAGCCATATATATTTATAAAATCATCTCCATTTGGAAATGTGGAAACCTTAAAGGCATATCTAAGTTTTCTGGATCATGAATGCATCTGATAGAGGAGAATCAGTAGTTTATGAAAAAAAAATTTGCATAAAAAAATCCCCGAAAAAGATTTAAAAACTTACCATGCAGTTAGCAAAATTTTTAGTAATTTCTGTCAGTTGAAAATTAGAGTAAACATTCCCTTCAAACCCAAGCTAAATTAGCATAAAATTCATAATTTGTTTTGGCCAATCAGGAGGAAGCACAGGCTGAAGCATTTGTATCAAACTCTGGGGTTCCTGTCTGTGCTGTAAAGCCTGGCATATGTAGTCTGGCACCATGTTAGAAGGTGCTAAGTATTTTCATATAAGAGTCTCTCTGTGCAGCACATTCACACTTGATTACCAGTCCTGCAGGTTGTCCATTCCCTGCATCAACTACTGCTCCTGGTGTTTTTTCCTTCCCCTCTCTGTTTGGCAGAGCTAAGCAGCAGCCTACTTTTGTCATTACCACACAGGAAGCAACTGGGCGGGTCCCATCCACATACCTGGAGTAGGGAACAGAGACTCTGCAATCTCTTTGTCTTTTATCTGCCATCTGTCGAAGTGGGTCATGTGTGGGACTAGCACTGACCTCAAACTTGTTGCAGAATTCTCTGAGTGGGACACCTACGACATAATAGCACAGCCTTCTACTAATGAAAATAAACTACATTGGATCAACAAGGCAGACATGTCTTATGTCTGCAGGACTTACTTCAAGCTTTCTTCTTCCTCTGCATGGATTCTACAACCATGCTCGCGCTTAAGGCTCAATTCTCTTAAGTACATAGTTACATAGTAATTGAGGTTAAAAAAAAGACTTTACAAGTGGATTTACCTTACAAGTAAAGGCTGATAAACTGCAGCGTGCACTAATTGTGCCCAGGTGAGAGGGGTGTGGTTTGACTGTTAAACTTGTATAAAAGGTTTGTGAGCTGGTTTGGGGCCTGTTTATAAGTGGATTTACCTTACAAGTAAAGGCTGATAAATTGCAGAGTGCACTAATTGTGCCCAGGTGGGAAGGCAGAAGTTAACATAAACAGGAGAAGGGGAACTTGTGAGCTTGCGAACATTTTCAGTATCAAGTGCAATTCTAGTAAAAAGCCTAGGAGTTTAAATAAATGGAGAGACTTCAAAGAAAAGGGAGGGCAGATTTATAGTGCAAAGGAGGAAAACTTTATATACATATATTATTTTATATTTTTTATTTTTCCCACTGAAATTTTGTAGACAATAATAATAATTATGAGTCAGTCCAGTGGCAACCTTATTCAGTGTACATCCTGTCATATGTATGCAATACTGGAACAGATGATCCAGGGTCCATACCTCTCTGAGAGGTGTGAGCATGTTGCCTCTCTGGAAGGTCAAATTGGAGATCTGGAGAGGAGAATTGCAGCACTTAGTGATATTGCTCCACTGGAAAGGGGGTTGGTACTCACTGAGCACAGTTTAGCCTGGCCTAGCATGGAGGGTGGAGCTGGGGCTAGTGAGGATGTCCAGGGAGGCAGCTGGGTTACAGTTACAAGGGGAAGCAGTGGGAACAGGAGGAGGCAGGCCAGTTCTGAGTTGGTAAACACCAACAGATTTGCCAGATTGAGTGAAACTGTTGGGGATGTCCATTCAGGAATGGCAATGCCAGATAGAGCTGTTCCCTCTAACAGCCGGGTGAACAGCTCTACTGGAGGAGAGGGAGGGCAGAATAGGCAGAACAACAGACAGCTTTTGGTTGTAGGGGACTCTATTATTAGGAAGGTAGACAGGGTGATTTGTCACCCAGATCCCAGCAATCAAACAGTTTGCTGTCTACCGGGTGCTCGGGTTTGTCATGTTGTGGATTGGGTAGACAAATTATTGGGAGGGGCTGGAAATGAACCGGCGGTCTTGGTACATATTGGTACCAATGACAAAGTTAGAGAAGATATTTATGGTGGACCTAGTGATAAAGTTGAATGTTTGTGGGTAGAGTTAAATAGCGGAGCAGCAAATTCCAAAAGAATATTAGTAGGAGTATGCTATAAACCCCCAAATATAGCTGAAAGTGAGGAAATACAATTATTGTTACAGATTGGAAATGCAGCTAATTACGGGCAACTTCTAATAATGGGAGATTTTTTCTATTTGCCTTCTTCTGGACTAATTAATAATAAATAAAAAAAACATTAAATAATTGATTAATAATTAATTAACAACTAATGAATTAATAGTTAATCCGCATATTGCAGATCAGAGGAGATCTTAAAAGGTTGAACTTGATGGACTGAAAGTCTTTTTTCAACCTTAAATACTATGGGCCTCATTAAATTGTGATTTGGCCAATTGAATAGGGCTCTATATAAGCACATAGCATATTTTTTTTACAGAAGTTTTTAGCTTGCTTTTGGATAGAAGTTAATTATCTAAAAACTACAGTAAAAAAATATGCTCTGTGCTTATAATGAGCCCTATTCAATTGGACAAATGGCAATTGAATGAGGCACTATGTAACTTCAAGTCCATCAATTTTAACCTTTAAAGATCTCTCATCTGCAATATGCAAATTAGTTGTTAATTGATCCAGAGAAAGCAAACCAAGTGAAACTTAACCAATCATCTCAAAAGGGAAAAAAAATTCCTTCCTGGCCCCAGAAACCGGTGATCAGATTTCTCCCTGGATCAATATTCTCTCTCTAATTAACCAGGATAACCCTGAATGCCCTTTTTAATTGAAAATATATCCATTTCATTTTAAAGTTATCTATCAAATCCGCTGTCACAACCTCCTTTGGTAGAGAATTCCACAGATTAACCACCCTTACTGTGAAGAAACATTTTCTTTCTTTGAGGTGGAATATTTTTACTTCTAACCACAAGGGATGTCCTCTTGTCAGTTGAAAACCTCTTGGCACAAAAATTTCCCTTTACAAATCTTTATACTGACCCTGGATGTATTTATATAAGGTATTTATGTATTTATAGAGAAAATAAGTTTAGTTTGGTTAGTCTTTCTTCATAACTTAGCCCCTCCATTCCCCTTATTAGTTTTGTAGCCCTTCTCTGTACTTTTTCCAGCTCTAAAATTTCCTTTTTATGAAATCATTCCCAAAATTGTCCTCCATATTCCAAATGAGGGCATACTATTGATTTGTATAGTGGCAGAATTATATTTGCTTCCCTTGCTTCTATACCCTTCTTAAGACATGCTAATATTTTATTTGCCTTTGCAGCTGCTGCTTGGCTTTGAGCACTGTTACCTAGGTGGTTGTCCACAAGCACTCCCAAATCCCTTTCAATATCCGATACACCTAGATTTGCTCCATTAAGATTATAAATTGCATGGCTATTTTTCCTTCCCAGATGCATAACTTTACATTTATTCGTATTAAATCTTATCCGCCATTTAGATGCCCATTCCTCAATTTTATGTAAATTCCTTTGGAGGGAAAGCACATCACTATCTGATTTAATTACCTTGCACAACTTCGTGTCATCAGCGAAAATTGAGACACCACACTTCAATCCTACCTCTAAGTCATTAATAAATATGTTAAATAGGAGAGGACCTAATACTGAACCCTGAGGAACCCCACTTACCACATTAGTCCAATCAGAGTATGTTCCATTTACAACAACCCTTTTCTTCCTGTCTTTTAGCCAGCTCTCAATCCATGAGCAGATATTTACTGCAACTCCTGTATCTCTTAGTTTGCACAATAGTCTCCCATGTGGCACTGTATCAAAAGCCTTTGCAAAATCCAAAAATACTACATCCACTGAGTTGCCTTGAACCAGGTTCCTACTAACCTCCTCATAGAAATTAATTAGATTTGTTTGACATGACCTATCCCTCATAAATCCATGTTGACTCCTACTTATAATCCTGTTCAAATAGACATATTCTTGTATATTATCCCTTATTAACCCTTCTAAAAGCTTCCCCACTACAGAAGTGAGGCACACTGGTCTATAATTCCACAGATTTGCTCTTGCTCCCTTTTTAAATATAGGTATCACATCAGCTTTTCTCCAGTCATCTGGTATAGACCCTGTGTTGAGTGAATCTTGAAAAAATAAATATAATGGTTTGGCTATTACAGATGTACAGTATTCCATCAGGACTCAGGGCTTTATTAACATTCTTTTTTTCCAACCTCTTTTGGATTACTTCCTGTGTTAACCAATTATTTGGTGAAGGTAGTGTAGCCCCATTATGTTGCCGTGTCCCAACCACTGGTACCTCCCTTGTGTATACCAAAGAAAAGAACCTATTTAGCACATCTGCCTTTTCTTATCAGACGGCCTGTGTCACATTGTAATGTTCCTATAGCTTCCTTCCTCGCCTTCTTCCCATTACCATATATAAATATATCCAGGGTCAATATAAGGCTCTGTCAAGGGAAATTTTTGAGCCGAGATGTTTTCAACTGAAAAGAGTACACCCCCTGAATTTGAAAGGAAAAATATTCCACCTTAAAAAAGAAAAGGTTCTTCAGTAAGGGCGGTTAAAGCGTGGAATTCTCCAACAAAAGACACTGTAACAGCAGATTACATAAATAACTTACTAACTAAAAGGGGATTGGGTATAATTAAAAAAAAAGTTACATTCAGGGTTATCCTGGATAACTAGAGAGGGAGGAGTATTGATCCACGGAGGAATCTGATTGCTATTATCTGGATTCAGGAAAGATTTGTTTCCCTTATGAGACAATTTGCAATGTTTCAATGTTTTTTTTGTGTTTGCCTCCTCTGGATCAATTAACAATTCGGATAATACAAGTATCAGAGGAAATCTAAAAAGCATGAACTTGATAGACTAAAAGTCTTTTTTCAACCTCAATTATTATGGGCCCTATTCTATTGCCCAATTCGTAATTTTATACACAGCTAAAATCACTCTTTAATATTGTTACATATTCTGTTAGCTACTCACAATCCGAATACGAGTTCCCCGCCCACAATCACTGCAGGCCAGCCTTAGAACTCCATTGGTTTTAGCACAGCTTGATTAGTACGAGCTCTAACTAATTAAAGTTACACAAAATCAATATTCTATTAGACCTGTTGCTCTAGATCGCAAGTCTAATCCACCAATGAAAAAAGTATCCAGCTTCTGTTAAAAATATTAGGAGTACAAAATAGGCATTCAAACACTTATTAAAGCTATAGCAGTGATTAAATGCAAAATACTGTACTCAAATAGCACGGGAAGGCACGGAAAGACATTCAAATTACTTGCACAACAATCTCCAAGGAACAAATAAGCAATTTTTTATATATGTTTGTGACTGGTCATGCCTATGTTAATATTAAATGTGTTACTGAAAGATGTATAAAGCAATTAAAGACACAGTACATGACTAAATTGCAAGGAAAAACCTTACAAATAATGCGTAATCACTCACAGAGGCTCAAATGTAGTTTGTTGTTTGTAGAGTTTTAAAAAAATATATTCATTAACATATATCGGTCATCATATCTATATTACAACAAAAACTATTGACAATATTACAACACCACATTAAAATAATAAAAAAGTATCAGGGGAACATGCACCACACTACACAACAGGTTGATACCAATCTGCTTACACAAGAGGCTACAATGCAATGACTAGTAAAGGGATAGACACACCTAAAACAATACTCCTCAACACTATTGATCAGCACCACAGCACACTATTGACCCAGATCATCTACACACATCAATAGGAAGGTATGTCATCTAAACCAGAACATTAGCTCAAAGAAAATGTGGTGGGAGAAATGTCAGCATGGGCAGCCTCAGGTCTCAAAGAGAGGAGGGGGTGATGATGCAATGTTTTGTTAATCTGAATTTTATGTGATGGATCAAAACACAATAAAAAAATATATACATAAAACTATTTTTTAGAAATAGAAAACAGAAAATTGGCATGTGCGGATGTATTCACCCCCTTTGTAATGAAGCCCATAAAAAGCTCTGGTGCAACCAATTACCTTCAGAAGTCACATAATTAGTGAAATGATGTCCACCTGTGTGCAATCTAAGTGTCACATGATCTGTCATTACATATACACACCTTTTTTGAAAGTCCCCAGAGGCTGCAACACCTAACCTAAAGGCACCACTAACCAAACATTGCCATGAAGAGCAAGGAACCAACCAAACAAGTAAGGGGCAATGTTGTTGAGAAGTACAAATCAGAGTTAGGTTACAGAAAAAATAGCCACATTTTTGATGATCCCCAGGAGAACCATCAAATCTATCATAACCAAATGGAAAGTACATGGCACAACAGCAAATCTGAGACGTTCGCCCATCAAAACTCACTGACCGGGCAAGGAGGGCATTAATCAGAGAGGCAGCACAGAGACCTAAGGTAACCCTGGAGGAGCTGCAGAGTTCCACAGCAGAGACTGGAGTATCTGTACATAGGACAACAATAAGCCGTACGCTCCATAGAGTTGGGCTTTATGGCAGAGTGGCCAGAAGAAAGCAATTACTTTAAGCAAAACACAAAATGGCACATGGGTGACTTCCAAAATTTATGGAGCAAGGATCTCTGGTCTGATGAGACTAAAATTGAACTTTTCGGCCATCAAAGAAAACGCTATGTCTGGCGCAAACCCAACACCTCACATCACCCAAAGAACACCATCCCCACAGTGAAACATGGTGGTGGCAGCATCATGCTGTGGGGATGTTTTTCAGCAGCCGGGACTGTGAAACTGGTCAGAGTTGAGGGAAAGATGGATGGTGCTAAATACAGGGATATTCTTGAGCAAAACCTGTACCACTCTGTGCGTGATTTGAGGCTAGGACGAAGGTCCACCTTCCAGCAGGACAATGACCCCAAACACATTGCTAAAGCAACACTTGAGTGGTTTAATGGGAAATATGTAAATGTGTTGTAATGTCCTGGTCAAGACCTCAATCCAATAGAAATATGTGGTCAGACTTAAAGATTGCTCTTCACAAATGTAAACCATCCAACTTGAAGGAGCTGGACCAGTTTTGCAAGGAGCAATGGGAAAAATCCCAGTGGTAAGATGTGGCAAGCTCATCCAAAGCGACTTGGAGCTGTGATTGCCGCAAAAGTTGGATCTACAAAGTATTGACTTTGGGGCGGAATAATTATGCACATTGACTTTTTCTGTTATTTTGTTCTATTTTTTTGCTTCACAATTAAGAAAAAAAACATCTTCAAAGTTGTGGGCATGTTCTGTAAATTAAGTGATGCAAATCCTCAAACAATCCATGTTAATTACAGGTTGTGAGACAACAAAACATGAAAAATGCCAGAGGGTTAGTGAATACTTTTGCAAGGCACTGTACATGGAGCAACAGCCAACTGGCATCCATCAGGGCTAATCTTGGGTTCACTCATTTTGTAAATTTCCTCGCCAATGCTGTAGGCCATGTGGTAAAATGTCAATAATATTTATGTGACATTTGAGTTATTGTTATTGTAATAATTAATTTAAAAACCCTTCAAGGGAAGGGAAATGCATGAAGGGATGGCTATACAGGAAGTTTTTCTAAATACAAACTCATGATTGTTACATAAATGTTATGTCTGTTGATGTGCCAAAACATTATCAGTATTTTGATGGAATTCTTCCATGGAAGTGTGGATATAGTTCCCCTACTCGGTAAGGCCTTCAAGGGTAAAATCTCTTACTGATTTGTGTAGATAGGCCTGTCAATGCTGGAGAGTGTGACTTGGTGTGCTGCTTTTTTGATGGATGCTGTCCACAAGCATGTCCTATAAGTGAAATACAAATAATAAGGGGAGGGGGAAGAGATTAAGATTACCTTTTTTAAGAACTACCTATTTTTTTATTATCTATGATGGTGCATTAATATCATGGGTGTAGTGTGGGCTCACCCCAAAGGGGAAACCTAAAGGGTTAAAGGTAATACTATATAATAATAATGATGCATAGCATCTACTAGGGTCACATGGTTACTACACCACAGTAACCAGAATCTGATGAATACAAATCTCATCATACATCACTCCATTCAATAGAAGCAACCAGTACTGTGCATAGCATTTACATCTGGTCTTCATCTACTCAATTAAACAGATGCATAAACATCTGGATTGTATAATCCAATCCAGTTACACACATACAGTGTGTTCCCAAAATAAAAATTTTAATACCTAAAAAAGACAAAGGAGGATAAAAATCTAAAGAAATACCTGCATGTACAGTACAGTGCTAAATACTGTAACTGTAACAAAAGGATCATGACCCTAACTTACAAAGCCCTTAACAACGATGTACCCCCTTATATCTCTGCTCTCATCTTCAAATACTCCCCCACCCGCCCTCTTCATTCTGCTAACGACCTCCTCTCATTCTCTCCTTTTCTTGCGTATCCCCTATTCTCTGGAACTTGTTGCCTCACTCCACAAGACTATCTCCCTGCCTCAAAACCTCACTCAAACACATCTGTTTAAAGAAGCTCATCACCTTCCACCTTAACGTACAAATTATACTTCTCTCACCCTCCTGTACCACACCCAAATCCTTTAGACTGATTGAAAACTAGCAAACTTACAATCATGGTGCTTTTTGGAAAGCTCTATGGACACTTGATTTCTAAGCTCAAAGATAGAGCTCTCCATCCTTTTCAATATATTTATATTTAAGTTGTCTTTTGCCTTGAACTTACTCATGTATAGCGCTACAGAATATGTTGGCGCGTTACAAATAAACAATAATAATATTAACTTAACTGATCTTCATCTGCAACCATAACTGTGTGAGCTACATTTTTAAGAAGGGATGTCATTGATGGAATGTTTATCTGATAGCCCCTGAGAATATATTCCCATAACTTGACTCGGGTGGTGAGTCTATTTGAGGATGGGGCCATTGGCGTTGAAATGCCATGGGTGTGGAAGAAGATCCAGCAGGTGACCCCACTGACCACATAAAGCATATCCCAGGCCACCTGATCCACTCCTTGCCTCCATCTCCTGTAACGTTTCATGTTGTTCGAGGCACAGTCATGGACATCCAGCTCAGATAGAGCCGACTCCCCGCCTCTGGCTCACCAATGGACCTCCTGCTAGCTGAATAAGAGAGATGAATTGTATATGTATTACTTATTGTAACGGAACCTGTAACGGAACCCATCACTGTTTTACCCTGTTTTATGATTATTATGGTTAAAATATGATCCTACAATATGTATGCTGGTTTATGCTCTGCAGAATATTAGCCAGACTTTTGCAGACCTAGGCTAATAGATAATCCTATTACAGAGATTCAAGAGATAAGAAAGTTGTAAAGGATCCTTGCATTTTCCAAAGTGTTTTCATTCTCTGATAGGAACAAAGAAGAATGATCTAATTAATGTCTGATTGTATCCAAGTTGCCAAGGAGGTGTGACTCACCTATTGTCCCTATATGTGTATTGTGTGGGGGATATGTGCAATGTCTGTGTGTTATGTGTAAAAGATATTTTTACTAACTTTTGAACCCCTGGTCTGATTCATGCCATTTTTGTATATGTTGTTCCCCTGGGTGAGAGCTATTGAACGGTGCTGGACTTAAAGGTGTACCCCCTGTATTTGGGGTACATCCAGAATGTGGTTAAAATTGTGTCTGTTTTAATTGTGTTACCTGTTATCTGAGGGGAGGAGACGTGGGGGTTGAACCATGTAGATAATTGGCTGTTGTGATAATTATGTGGGTGTAGCCCTTAAGAGGGCACCATTGCATAAAAGGAGATTACCTGTCATTAAAATATAGTTCCTCTTGACCCTTCAAAACGTAGCCTCGTCTCGTTATTTGAGGGGATCGCTATCATACTGGGGATTGCTATGCTTCTGCATACTCCCTTGAGCTGTAACTACTGAACGCTGTTCCTGATGTACTATCCTTGGAGTCTGTGGTGGTTTTGGTGTCCGGTGCGGTGCTTGTAGGCCTCGACGCAAGCTAGGACGCATCCATCAACGGAGGGTCCCTGTTTGGGTGCCAGGAGATCTGTTACATTGGCTGGCAGTGGTGGGATGGCGTCCTAGTAAGAGGAAAAGCAGCACGGAGGTACCCGGTCGGGGTGCCAGTAGATCCGTTACAGTGGTGGCAGTGGTGGGATGGCGTCCTAGTAAGAGGAAAAGCAGCACGGAGACACCGGTAACGTTTGGAGTTACAAATTGAGGGCAACGCTAGTATCCGTACAGCGCCCCTGGCTACAGCAGGATGGAACCGGCTAGTTTTCAGACAGCGTTTCATGATGAGGAGGAGGAGGCGGCCGCGGACTACAGGGATGCAGACAGAAAGGAACTCTGGTATGATGCCCTGGAAGATGCCCAATGGCGGCGAGGTGAGAGTCTCCCCAGTGATGAGCAGCGGCTACAGAAGCGTGTGGCGATGCGGATGTATCTATTGGGAGAGCAGCCCCTGGATGAGTGGGTGACAAGACTAGAAACCCTGGTATGGCGAGAGCTCTGGCTAGACAATGCATATCAGGCCCTCTGGTGGCATACCGTTCGACTTACCCCCTGGACGTCTGAACACGACTTACCGGAGGGGGATGATTATGATGGCCCGGGTTTATTATGGGATGCCTTGGAGGACGATATTGATCTTGGCAGCACGGAGGGGTCTAGGTTTTGGGACATCTACGACTACCGGATGGGCATGTATGTCTGGGATGACGAAGGCGAGGTGAGCAAAGACATGACCCACCTGGTAACGAGAGAGTGGGAGCTGGAGCAGGACTACCAACACCTGCTCAGCCTTGTGCAGCCCCAACCTACTCGACAAGCAGAACCAGACTTCATTGACTGGTCCTGGGATGACCTCCAGATGGCAGGTAGAGATGGGACCGAGGTCTCTCTACCGGCCCTACAGAGGGCAGAAGGTGTCGTCCTTCCCCTCCAGCGGCAGTGTGTACCCCAGGGAGCTGAAGGTGTCGGCCTTCTCCCACAGCGGCAGTGTGTACCCCAGGGAGTAGAAGGGGCCGTCCTTCCTCCCCAGCAGCAGTGTGAACCCCAGGGGGCAGAAGGTGTCGTCCTTCCTCCCCAGCGGCAGTGTGTACCCCAGGGGGCAGAAGGTGTCGTCCTTCCTCCCCAGCGACAGTGTGTACCCCAGGGAGCTGAAGGTGTCGTCCTTCCTCCCCAGCGACAGTGTGTACCCCAGGGAGCTGAAGGTGTCGTCCTTCCTCCCCAGCAGCAGTGTGTACCCCAGGGGACCGAAGGTGTCGTCCTTCCCCCCCAGCGGCAGTGTGTTCCCCAGGGAGCCGAAGGTGTCGTCCTTCCTCCCCAGTGGCAGTGTGTACCCCAGGGAGCTGAAGGTGTCGTCCTTCCTCCCCAGCAGCAGTGTGTACCCCAGGGAGCTGAAGGTGTCGTCCTTCCTCCCCAGCAGCAGTGTGTACCCCAGGGGGCAGAAGGTGTCGTCCTTCCCCCCCAGTGGCAGTGTAAACCCCAGGGGGCAGAAGGTGTCGTCCAACCCCCCGAGCGGCAGTGTGAACCCCAGGGGGCTGAAGGTGTCGTCCTACCCCCCCAGCGGCAGTGTGAACCCCAGGGGGCAGAAGGTGTCGTCCTTCCCACCCAGCGGCAGTGTGAACCCCAGGGGGCAGAAGGTGTTGTCCTTCCCCCCCAGCGGCAGTGTGAACCCCAGGGGGCACAAGGTGTCGTCCTTCACCCCGAGCGGCAGTGTGAACCCCAGGGGGCAGAAGGTGTCGTCCTTCCTCCCCAGCGACAGGGTATACCCCAGGGAGCTGAAGGTGTCGTCCTTCCCCCCCAGCGCCAGTGTGTACCCCAGGGAGCCGAAGGTGTTGTCCTTCCTCCCCAGCGGCAGTGTGTACCCCAGGGAGCTGAAGGAGTCGTCCTTCCTCCCCAGCGGCAGTGTGTTCCCCAGGGAGCCGAAGGTGTCGTCCTTCCTCCCCAGCGGCAGTGTGTACCCCAGGGAGCTGAAGGTGTCGTCCTTCCTCCCCAGCGACAGTGTGTACCCCAGGGGGCCGAAGGTGTTGTCCTTCCCCCCCAGCGGCAGTGTGAACCCCAGGGGGCAGAAGGTGTCGTCCTCCCCCCCCAGCGGCAGTGTGAACCACAGGGGGCAGAAGGTTTTGTCCTTCCTCCCCAGCGACAGTTTACCCTGACAGGGGGAGACACCAATCTCCCAGACGGCGCAGATGGGACCGTGGTCTCTGCGCCCACAGCCTGTACAGATCCCCAACTACGCTCACTGGGACAACCGGAGGAGGGGGTAAGTACAAATTCCCTTCCCCAGCTAACTTCTAATGTGGCCCCAGGGTTAACAGAGGAAATGTTAACCCCCACTGACCCCCACGTTTCCCTGGCTACTGCGCTGGAATATGTCCTAAATACCCCAGCAGAAGAGCTGGCATCAAGGCAGAGTGCTGCTGGCCCCTGCCCCTCAAGTCCCCTCAGCGTGTTGCCCCATCACCCCAGCGAAATATCCAGTTGCAGTAACGGCTTGTTGTGGGTGGGCTGCTCTTGCACATTGTTGTTGTGGGGGGGCTGCTCTAGCACTGGCTTATTGTGGGTTGGTGGATCGTCTAACGGAGGCACGGACCGGCAGAAGGTCAGGTGCCTGGTTAGACTTCCCCCCAAAGGGGAGATGTGTGACGAAGTGCCCTTCGCCACTTTGTCTTGGAGAGGACTGTTTGCCAGCCTCCTGCCCTGCGACTATGGCCCTGGGACATATTGCCCTTCAAACACAGTATTCGGCCATACCAGAGTGTATGTCACTCATTCTGGCCCTTTACATACAGGGGGGTCATTCGGTACTTGCCCTGTGTGAGCGGTGATACCCCCAGATAACTATGCCATGGAGCCCATTCATATGATGAAAGACTATGGGAAAGACTTTAGCTACATGGCAATTGAACTGTGTGAAGAGGATCTGAGCGCCATTCGGTAGTTTTGTGCGCTCAGATCTCAGCTATCTGGGGATATGTGAAATGTGAGTAAATGTGAATTGCAGTAATGCTGATGGGTTGTCAAACTAGAGAATTGACCAACAAATACTTTTGTCCGGGCATCCCCAGGCCGATCCGTTGGGATCAGACCGTGTATGCCGGCTTATGGTCACGGGGGAGGTGTGTAACGGAACCCATCACTGTTTTACCCTGTTTTATGATTATTATGGTTAAAATATGATCCTACAATATGTATGCTGGTTTATGCTCTGCAGAATATTAGCCAGACTTTTGCAGACCTAGGCTAATAGATAATCCTATTACAGAGATTCAAGAGATAAGAAAGTTGTAAAGGATCCTTGCATTTTCCAAAGTGTTTTCATTCTCTGATAAGAACAAAGAAGAATGATCTAATTAATGTCTGATTGTATCCAAGTTGCCAGGGAGGTGTGATTCACCTATTGTCCCTATATGTGTATTGTGTGGGGGATATGTGCAATGTCTGTGTGTTATGTGTAAAAGATATTTTTACTAACTTTTGAACCCCTGGTCTGATTCATGCCATTTTTGTATATGTTGTTCCCCTGGGTGAGAGCTATTGAACGGTGCTGGACTTAAAGGTGTACCCCCTGTATTTGGGGTACATCCAGAATGTGGTTAAAATTGTGTCTGTTTTAATTGTGTTACCTGTTATCTGAGGGGAGGAGACGTGGGGGGGTTGAACCATGTAGATAATTGGCTGTTGTGATAATTATGTGGGTGTAGCCCTTCAGAGGGCACCATTGCATAAAAGGAGATTCCCTGTCATTAAAAGATAGTTCCTCTTGACCCTTCAAAACGTAGCCTCGTCTCGTTATTTGAGGGGATCGCTATCATACTGGGGATTGCTATGCTTCTGCATACTCCCTTGAGCTGTAACTACTGAACGCTGTTCCTGATGTACTATCCTTGGAGTCTGTGGTGGTTTTGGTGTCCGGTGCGGTGCTTGTAGGCCTCGACGCAAGCTAGGACGCATCCATCAACGGAGGTACCCGGTCGGGGTGCCAGTAGATCCGTTACAGAACCCATCACTGTTTTACCCTGTTTTATGATTATTATGGTTAAAATATGATCCTACTATTATACTGCATGTATGTTGGTTTATGTTCTGCAGAATATTGTCCCAGACATTTGCAGCTACTTGGGAGATAATCCTGTTACAGAGACTCCGCATAAGATAAAGGAAATCTATTGTATACAGTGTTTTCATTCTCAGATAAGAACAAAGAAGTGTAATTGAATCAATGTCTGATTGTATCAAAGTTGCCAGGGAGCCTCGGGGAGGTGTGACCCACCTATTGTTCTCTTTATGTGTATTGTGCGGGCAAATATGGGCATGTGTATTGCCTGTGGGAAGAGATGGGTATAAATATTTCTGCACATAACAAAATAAAGTCAGTATTCATTTGACTCCCAAATTGTGTGTCTTCCAATATGGGAGGTTAGGAATGGTGAGACTGTAGTGCTTCTTGGATATTTTACCGTATACCAGCGGAGATATTGGACTGCGTGTTCCAGCTCCGTTACATTTGGTGGCAAGTGGCGGAATTGTTCCCACGGTCAGAAGTACAGCTACAGGAGACACCATTCCGTGGAGTACAAATTGAGGGCAACGCTAGTATCCGTACAGCGCCCCTGGCTACAGCAGGATGGAACCGGCTAGTTTTCAGACAGCGTTCCATCATGAGGAGGAGGAGGCGGCCGCGGACTACAGGGATGCAGACAGAAAAGAACTCATGGTTACAGTACCTCTTATTACCCCACAGACTGAGTTTGAAAGAGAACTCCAAAGCAGACTGGCCTTTTTCCCAGTTACGCTTCCCATAAAAAACATGGAATGGTTAATGACAGATGTCCACAAATTCATAATGGAAAAGCAGCGGGCACGGGAGCGGTCCATCTTGGGAGCTGCTAACCCACCTCCCACCATTACCCCCCCCCCCAGCACTGCGTCCGGGTGGTGGGAACTACCAAACCCCTCCACGGTACATCAGGTGCCACACGTGTAACCAACAGGGCCACATGCAGAGAGACTTTCCCAGAAACCGCTCCACGTGGAATACTCCAACTAATTCCCCTCCCCAGTGACAGTGTGTACCTCAGGGGGCCGAAGGTGTCGTCCTTCCCCCCCAGCGGCAGTGTGAACCACAGGGAGCTGAAGGTGTCGTCCTTCCTCCCCAGCGGCAGTGTGTTCCCCAGGGAGCTGAAGGTGTCGTCCTTCCTCCCCAGCGGCAGTGTGTACCCCAGGGAGCAGAAGGTGCCATCCTTTCTCCCCAGCGGCAGTGTGTACCCCAGGGGGCCGAAGGTGTCGTCCTTCCTCCCCAGCGGCAGTGTGTACCCCAGGGAGCAGAAGGTGCCGTCCTTTCTCCCCAGCGGCAGTGTGTACCCCAGGGGGCCGAAGGTGTCGTCCTTCCCCCCTAGCGGCAGTGTGTACCCCAGGGAGCTGAAGGTGTCGTCCTTCCTCCCCAGCGGCAGTGTGTACCCCAGGGAGCAGAAGGTGCCGTCCTTTCTCCCCAGCGGCAGTGTGAACCCCAGGGGGCAGAAGGTGTCGTCCTTCCCCCCCAGCGGCAGTGTGTACCCCAAGGAGCTGAAGGTGTCGTCCTTCCTCCCCAGCGTCAATGTGTACCCCAGGGAGCTGAAGGTGTCGTCCTTCCTCCCCAGCGGCAGTGTGTACCCCAGGGAGCTGAAGGTGTCGTCCTTCCTCCCCAGCGACAGTGTGTACCCCAGGGAGCAGAAGGTGCCGTCCATACTCCCCAGCGGCAGTGTGTACCCCAGGGGGCCGAAGGTGTCGTCCTTCCCCCCCAGCGGAAGTGTGTACCCCAGGGAGCAGAAGGGGCCGTCCTTCCTCCCCAGCGGCAGTGTGAACCCCAGGGGGCAGAAGGTGTCGTCCTTCCCCCCCAGCGTCATGGTAAACCCCAGGGGGCAGAAGGGGTCGTCCTTCCCCCCCAGCGGCAGTGTGAACCACAGGGGGCAGAAGGTGTCGTCCTTCCCCCCCAGCGGCCGTGTGAACCCCAGGGGGCAGAAGGTGTCGTCCTTCCTCCCCAGCGGCAGTGTGAACCCCAGGGGGCAGAAGGTGTCGTCCTTCCCACCCAGCGGCAGTGTGAACCCCAGGGAGCTGAAGATGTCGCCCTCTCCCCCCAGCGACAGCCTACCCTAACAAGGGGAGACACCAATCCCCCAGACGGCGCAGATGGGACCAGGGTCTCTGTGCCTGACCTACCGGGATGCTGGACAGCCTGTCCAGATCCCCAACTACTCTCACTGGGACAACCGGAGGAGGGGGTAAGTACAAATTCCCCTCCCCAGCTAACTCCTAATGTGGCTCCAGGGTTAACAGAGGAAATGTTAACCCCCACTGACCCCCACCTTTCCCTTGGCTACTGAGCCGGAATACGTCCCAAGTACCCCAGCAGAAGAGCTGACAGTGGGGCAGAGTGCAGTCGGCCTCTGCCCTCCCTTTGTCCCTTGTACAGAGCATGATGTCCTGCAGGATATACCAGCAGAAGAGCTGGCATCAGGGCAGAGTGCCGCTGGCCTCTGCCCCTCAAGTCAACTCAGCGTGTTGCCCCATCACCACAGCAAAATATCCAGGTACCTGGTTAGACTTCCCCCCAAAGGAGAGATGTGTGACGAAGTGCCCTTCGCCACTTTGTCTTGGAGAGGACTGTTTGCCAGCCTCCTGCCCTGCGACTATGGCCCTGGTACATATTGCCCTTTGGAACCAGTGTTCGGCCATACCAGAGTGTATGTCACTCATTCTGGCCCTTTACATACAGGGGGGTCATTCTGTACTTGCCCTGTATGAACCATGATACCCCAGATAACTGTGCCATGAAGCCCATTCATATAATGAAAGACTATGGGAAAGACTTTAGCTACATGGCAATTGAACTGTGTGAAGAGGATCTGAGCGCTATTCGGTAGTTTTGTGCGCTCAGATCCCAGCTACCTGGGGATATGGGAAATGTGAGTAAATGTGAATTGCAGTAATGCTGATGGGTTGTCAAACTAGAGAATTGACCAACAAATACTTTTGTCCGGACATCCCCAGGCCGATCCGTTGGGATCAGACCGTGTATGCCGGCTTATGGTCACGGGGGAGGTGTGTAACGGAACCCATCACTGTTTTACCCTGTTTTATGATTATTATGGTTAAAATATGATCCTACTATTATACTGCATGTATGTTGGTTTATGCTCTGCAGAATATTTTCCTAGACATTTGCAGCTACTTGGCATGGGAGATAATCCTGTTACAGAGACTCCGCATAAGATAAAGGAAGTCTATTGTATACAGTGTTTTCATTCTCAGATAAGAACAAAGAAGTGTAATTGAATCAATGTCTGATTGTATCAAAGTTGCCAGGGAGCCTCGGGGAGGTGTGACCCACCTATTGTTCTCTTTATGTGTATTGTGCGGCCAAATATGGGCATGTGTATTGCCTGTGGGAAGAGATGGGTATAAATATTTCTGCACATAACAAAATAAAGTCAGTATTCATTTGACTCCCAAATTGTGTGTCGTCCAATATGGGAGGTTGGGAATGGTGAGACTGTAGTGCTTCTTGGATATTTTACCGTATACCAGCGGAGATATTGGACTGCGTGTTCCAGCCCTGTTACACTTATATTGAATGATTCTTATTTGCTGTGTGTTCGTATCTTTCTGGCATCTTGTTGTCTTGAACCTGAATGGTTCACTTAATTTCTACTATGTGTAGCTATCATTTGCAAGATGTGATCAATTCTTTGGATTATGAGTTTGGTTTTTATTCGCAAATAATGGTATCTTGATTCCTGCTATGGTCTATAAATGCATACACATACTCTTCATGACTTGCTTGGCAGTGTGTCATACCCACCAATCAGTGACCATATTATTATTATAGTGTATTTGTAACATGCCAACATATTCCGTAATGCTATACGTGGGTTACGATGCCAAGGGGGGTGAATACTTTTGCAAGGCACTGTAGATTTAATGAGGCTTGAATGAGCATTCTATCCATTAATACATTCAGGAAGTTGACATCTCAGTGTCATTGGTGGTAAGCATTTTTATGTGTTTTCTATGTGCAAGTGATGTACATGTGACGGCATGTTGGTATATCTGATAATCACCTGACAAGGAGGCTGATCCTGTTGGGCCACCAGGCCTATAGCTCCAGTGATTGGCACCTGGCTCAGCATCTCCTTGAGCACACCCTCTCCTACTTTTTGTATTTGACAGTCACTTGAGGGCCACCACTTTGATCTCTCACTGCTCTCCACTCCCGGGTGCCATTGAAGCGGGTATTAACAGATCTTACATCCCTTTCTGCCAAGCCCACTGCTGTCACCGCGGCTTCTACCTCCTTCCAGGCCTTGGCCTAACTTCCCTCCCCCACAAGGATTGTGGGGCGGTCACGAATGGCACTGAGGAGGACCATTATCTCCTTGTACCTGTAGTTAGGTGCACTGTGCTTGTCTCCAGCCTCTTGCCCTGCCATCTCTGGACTGGGATCCTGTCCTCCCTCACCTAACCCAAAGGTCTGTCCCTCCTCCCCACTAACCCCCTGGGATTAGGTCCCTTCCTCTCTGACCCTATGCTAGGAGTCCCTATATCTATATCCCCCCCTCTCTCTAACTCATATCCACTCACTCTCTTTATCTCTCTCCTCCCCTCCACTGCCTCTCTTCCTCCCTTTCCTTCACTCACCTCCACTCCCTCTCTTCCTCCCTCTCTTACCCTCCACTCCCTCCATCCTTACGTCCCCTCCCTCCATCTTCACCTCCACTCCCTCTCCCTCCATCCCCACCTCTACTCTCTTCACCCTCACCTTCACTCCCTCTCCTTCCATCCTCACTCCACTCCCCAGGGCCACCTCTTCTTCTCCCTACTTCTCCCCTCTTCTCACCTTGTCTTTCCACCGTCGTTAAAAATCCCCAAAATAAAAGAAGAATACATGAATTGCAAGGTTAGGGAAAGCAGAGACGTTTAACAACAATGCCCTTGCCGACAGGAATGGTCAAAAGGTAGCAATAAGCAGAAAGCTTGACCGGGGAAAATGGCGATGAAATGAGAAGCCAGTGGTGGTACTGCCCTTGTAGACAGGAAAAGGACCAGAAAGCCGCAATGAGCAGAAAGCCTTGTAACATAGTAATGTAAGAGAATGAGTGGTGTTGGCACTGGGGAGCTACAGGTCATTGAGGGAACCATGAATGCCAACATATACTGTGACATATTGAAGCAGAGCATGATCCCCCTCCCTTCAGAGACTGGGCCGCAGAGCAGTATTCCAACATGATAACGACCCCAAACACACCTCCAAGATGACCACTGCCTGCTAAAGAAGCTGAAGGTAAAGGTGATGGACTGGCCAAGCATGTCACCCAGACCTAAACCCTACTGAGCATCTGTGGGGCATCTTCAAACGGAAGGTGGGGGAGTGCAAGGTCTCTAACATCCACCAGCTCTGTGATGTCATAATGGAGGAGTGGAAGAGGACTCCCGTGGCAACCTGTGAAGCTCTGGTGAGCTCCATGCCCATGAGGGTTAGGGCAGTGCCGGAAAATAATGGTGACCACATAAAATATTGACACTTTGGGCACAATTTGGATATTTCCGCTTAGCGGTGTACTCACTTTTAGACATTAATGGCTGTGTGTTGAGTTATTTTGAGGGACAGCAAATTTACACTGTTATACAGGCCGCACACTTACTACTTCACATTGTAGCAGAAGATCATGTATTCAGTGTTTCACATGAAAAGATATAATAAAATATTTACAAAAATGTGAGGGGTGTACTTATTTTTGTGAAATGCTGTATGTATATTACGTGTTATCAGTTAATATGTGTTTTGATGTATTATGTGTAAAATAAGTATTTTAGAAGTAGAAATCTATGAAACCGCAATAACCTGCTCTCCCAAATTGCCTGCTCTCACTCTCCAAGACCAAAAACCTCCATCTCCAGGACCTTTTAATTTGTCAAAATCTACAACACAGTCAACGCAGGGGCTGGTGGGCCGCAGCTTTATTATCTCTCCCTGTCATTCAAAACACTTAAAATGTTGGATTGTTTTCCCAATGAAAGCTAATTATAAGCACACGCCCCAAAAGCTTGCTAGCGCGTGCAGGATTTACGAGTTCAGAATTAAAGACGTAAATTGCGGCAATTGAATGCATCTAAACATTTAGAGAAAAAAACATGGGCAGCCGAAATTACGAGTTAGAGGCATTTGGGAGCTTCTAGTAGAATAGTGATCTATGTTAGTATGTCACTATGCATGCAATTGACGCATATTGATTACACTATTCTAGCTTTTCATGAACACACAAGTTCTCACATGTCCCCACTTTGCACCAGTAGTCATTCCACACTGTTGTGCCAGTCATGGTTGTGTGAAGTGCTCCCTTTGCACTGGGCCTCTTGGCTGAGGCATTCAGTCTACTGGTGGTCCCATGTTCAGCTCTGGGTTTTTCACTGTGCTGTAGTACTGGGTACATTGTATTTTTTTTCAGTACATTTTTATTAGACAGATAGCCAGGTATGTAATCATCACAGATATTTAAGGCAACAAATGAATAGAGATACAACACACAGTGTGATATCTTATGATCTAACACTTATAGTTATCTGTCTTCCTCTCCAGTTCTTCTTTTTTTCTATCTGAGGGTTAAACGGTGATTATTTGTAATATCGACATTATCTAAGTATATCTTACTGTCTTTTTCTTATTTGTTAAATTTTAATAAAGTAAACTGAATTTGTATGACTCCGTTATCTTGTTCGTATTGATTGCATAACCCGTTTGGTTCCCCTAAATTAAACTTCACATAAATATACATATCATACAAAATAGTAATGACATTTCCAACCTTGTCAGAGCAGTTTCTCCTCTAGAAATAGAGGGTCTCCTTTCCAGGTGCCCATCATGACCCCCGAGCCACGTCACCCTCCATGCCTAGATATGTTAATTGTGTGAACGCAAGGGTTGTCCCTCTCTACTCTCCAGCCACAGGCCCCAAACCTCCATGTACCAAGGAATAGAGTCTTCCAGAGTGTGAGTAATGTTTTCGTTTATTGCTATATAGTTAATTTTGTTTTTAACCGTTGACAGATCAAGTTTATGAGACTTCCAGTTCTTTGGTATATGGCTCTTGGTAACTAAATAGAAGAACTGTAGGAGCTTGTTATGAGGGGGGTGGTCCTGGAGTTTTATTAAAGAAGTTGTAGTGTTCGCTTAGTGGGAGGTTGTGTTTATCCTTAATTACATCAAAAGTGATAGGTCGTCCCTCTTCTATCCAGGTGTCCAGTCTATCTATTCCCCTCGACTTCCACCAAATTATGGATTCCCTAGTCAGGTCTTTAGGGGCCCGCAGATGGGAGATTATTGATGTCAAATGTGACTGATTGGAGTATAAGGTGGAGTGTTTCATGGCCCACTTCCAGCAGTGAGTTGTATTTTTTACAGCATACTATGGTGGCTATATTCTTGTTAAACATGCTTGATATTTGTGTGTATTGTTTTATAAGTAGTTTAAGCTATACTTTGTGACCTGGTCTATAGAGGTGTAACCAAGTTATTGTTCGCAAATGCAGATATAAGAGGTCCTTTGTGGAGCTGACGCAATGCTTCAAATGGGACAGTTTATCAATGAAGGGCTCCTAGGGAGAGATGCAAACAACCAGTTACTAAAAACAGTCATTTATTTTGCAACAGTTTTGACTAATTTGGTTAATTTAGCTTTCTGCACAAGTGATCTTAATCATGATACCAAGTGGTATTGTTTAATTACTTTGTGTTAATGTGTTTAGTCACCATTGTAGTTTTAGTGTAAATATGCTGTACTGATTGATGGAAACATGCTCTTTTGCTGAATCCTGAGATATTCACGCTCTGCTCCAGCTGGTGAGGTGTAGAAAGGAACCTCAGGCACGGACGGAAAGTTCACTCCTTGTTGTGTCTCAATGGTTAAATAGTAACACTTTGGTGAAATTTCTAACGTGCAAGTATTAGAAAATGGGAGGCTGTTGTGTCTCAGATGACATTTTCCACCACCAGACCAGTGTGAAATGGCATTAGACACCCTCATTGTCCTGGAAGATATTGGTAGTTTAAGTGGGACCACCAATAAGTCCAGGCAGGTCAGTATGATTTTAATATAAGGTTTGCAAAGGTGGTATTTTAGATAGATGTTTAATTTGTAATGAGTATCATGGAGTCCCCTTCTGGATCACTACTTTGTTGTGGTGAAGGGTCTTGTGTACCTCAGTGAAGCTGTGAGCTATACCATATAGGGTTATAGCAGAGATGTCAGACAAATTGTGGTCCACTGGAGAAGGAACTAGCAACCCACTCCATTATTTGAGCCTTGAAAACCTTATGAATGAGCACAACCAGACACAAGATGTGCTTGGAGTTCTACGGTTCATGCGGCACAGCATTTTACCTTTTTACCATGATTTTGTCTATAAAGTACTAATCAATATATTTTTTTTATAATCACTAATATACATGACAATCATGGCTTTAATTTCTGGTAGCCCAGACTGGATCTCCAGGATCTCTTCAGATGTTGACTGCAGCCATGAAGTTCAAAGATGTTTGCTTCTGGGGATGAAAGCTATGGCAAGTCTGGATAACCTATTACAAACTAATGATATATCACAATCATCAAGGGTCAAAGCTATGTATGGCTAAAGCTATGGTATCCCCAGTTGTGACATGCGGATGTGAGAGCTTGGCCATGGAGGGGGTGTTCGCAAGAAAATGCTACAGGGTATCAGGGTGGGCTGTTCACTGGAAGGTTTGATCATATCATGAGAAGACAAGATTCCCTAGAGAAGACTCTCATGCATAGAAAAAGGCATAGAAAGAAGGGGACAGCAGAGATGTATGAGGTCATTGAAGCAATGAGCAAGAGCTTGATGGGGCAGTGACTGACATGTGCCTGGCGTGCTGTGGTTCATGTGGTCACTGAGAGTTGGCCATGACTGAAGAACTAAACAACAACAAAACAGACTGAACAACAATAGATACACACAGAAATATACAATACCCATACATAGTGGACTGAACAGTGTACCCGATGGACTGATTTGAACCCATCTTGTCATCTAAGGACAGAAAGGTCTCAACAATGAGGATTCTTGTGTCTATTCCACTAGCTTGTAATGTTTATTGTGAAGAGAGGGAAAACATTTCATCTATATACAGATAATAATTTACTGATAGATATCTGGTACTGTGCCCAGGCTTCCTGCATTGCACAAACACATGGCACCATCACAATGTAAGGTCTTTAGTCTTGGATTGGAACAAACACAAGATGGCCAGCCAGCTGGAACTGTGCGGTAGTGTAGCCAACAACAAGACAATTATTACACAAAAGCAATCCGTGATGTCGCAAGAGGCTTCAGGACCAATAACGAGTATTTGTAATTGTAGTTGTGTAACCCACATGTAAAATGTGCTCTTCCTTCCATGGAAAATATTGTCATTTTGTTAAATATCAGGTTATGAAAAATATCAATGGAAAAAGTACAAAAGCTAAAACTTGTAAAACAGAAGCTCTACTTTTTGTACAAGTAAACAATAAAAAAGTTGTTGGTCATAATGAAGAGATACAACTTGTCTAAAAATCTAAAAATATTGTTAAATAAGGTGGCAAAAGGAAATATTGACACTTCTACGTATCTGCAGCAATGGGTTATGGGTCTTCATAAACGGATCAGTGGGATCTACATCTCCTAAATTAACTATTGTGAAGATTTCCATGGCATACTGTAGCTGTCATGGCAGACTATCAGCCCTATTAAATTCCCCTAAGGTGTAAAACGTAGCCCGTAACAGAGCTTGCTAGACTTACGGCTATTACATTGGCATCTTGAAGCTACCCGCAAATGATCTGTGGGTTACTGGCGGAAAAACCCTACGGGATGTCGAAATCAGAACTCTGTTGTCGAAAAAAAGCCTTTGATCTGTCAAGCCCGTAACTGTTATGTTCACAAAACAATATTAAATTGCCACAAATCCACTGATGTTCAAACCCGTAACCCGCGAATGGAGCTAAAAGGCCAATGGGTACTAACGAGGACCCGTAAGGGGGTTAAAGTCCTGTCCGTAGCACTGTAAATGCCAATATAAACACACTACTGTATTTTAAATTAAAGGGAAAGGGATGTTAGGTATTAGAATTAATAGCAAAATATTCTCAAGCTCGCAAAGCTGCTATATAAAATAAATGTTTTAATGTTTAATTTCCGTGTTATATCGATCCCGGCAATCATTGTGTTAATACATATAATGGAACTCACATGGACTAGAATATCATATTTACTGATATATTAATATTGCATCATTCCTGGAATGCGGGTCTGAACGAAACTCGTAATTGAAACTCGTAAGGCTTTGAAATCTAATCTCCATTTTTCAGTGACGTAATGATGACAATCTCTTTTACCATTGGCTCCGTCTAAACCCGTAACCACGGGCTTGACTAATTGATCCTGTTCACGGCCGAACATCCAACATGCACAAGAATGGTTTACGGGTTTGCGTCTCCGGTCCGTTGGTCGCGGCATGGTGGAATGTAACTCCAGCGAATTTCAAGCTTGCAGCCATTGCGGCTGTACCGGTGCTGTTACAGGATTCAAATTTAATATTGCCCTATGTGTCTGTGCTTGTAGCATATAGTCCAGCCAGGATCAGAAATAATTACTGCAGAGGCTATCTGAGGAGACGGGAATGGGAGAAACTTGATGGGTGAATAGATCCCTGCACCAGGAGGCAGCCATTTCCCAACAAAGTTTACCCTCTGCCAGAGTACTCAAAATTTCTCATCATCTCCGAGAAGTTTGATGAGGCTCCTGGGATTATTGATGGTTACCTCCAAGGCCATGTAAACTGCTTCATAATAGTCATCAAGAATGGGGCTGGATCCTGATGGGACAAGAGTCTGGTCGGGCCAGAATGGCCTATCACTCTGCTCCCTCGCACATGGGCAGAACAAAAGGAGAAAAGAGTCCTGTTAGCTTGTTATGCTATTACCTCCAAATTGTATTGCAGGACATTTTGCTAAATCCAGCAAGCGACTCCAAGGCATGCACTTCCCTGTCCTCCTATCATCCTTCCCCCATGCAGGATCTGAAGGATGATGGAAAGGCAGCGCAATGCACATCTTGCAGCAACTAATTATCCCAGAACAGGTTTACTGACTTTGTCACTTAAGCTGTAAGAATGGATCCAAGATCACACGCTCCTTGGGCCCTAGGATCATGTACCCCAGCAGCTCTACACCATGGATCACATACCTCAGCAGCACTCCAACTTGAAGGGAAGGAAAATAAAGGGAAGCATGTCTAATGTGGAACTCTGTGTCTCAAACACCCAGGGAACCATCTACCCCAGTTGCATGGTGAGGGTGTGTTACCTCAGGATAATTGTGGCTCCAAGGCCTGAAGCAGCAACATGACATGTGTTGGTTATTCGTCTGGGTCTTTGGAGCACATCACAAGTGACTGCCCAAGCATCTGGAAGGGTTCATAGGCCACAGTGTCCCTGCTTCTATATTTCTGGGTGGATTGTAGAAGAGCAGGATACAGTGAGGAGGATGGGGTATCATTTCTGGAATGTCAGGACGGTGCTACCTTGTTCCACCAAGCAGCCAAGGTAAACTTAGTTCAGCTGCCCATTACCTGCCATGGCCCATTTGCCATGCTGCCTCGACTAAAGAATATTGTGGTGGTTGGAGAACTGTGGTTTGAGTTATTAGGATTCCCAGTAAATTATCTTTTGGGTTAAGATTTGGAATATGGATATGCAAGAAGAATCCTGAAAGTCCCTTCAATCCCTTCTCTCTTCCTCTAGCCAGGCCCAGACAATTAACCCGGTTGCAGTGTCATCATTATGACTCCCCAGACTGTGTCCGACTTTAATGACGAGCAGACATTACGGAAATAGGGCTAAAAAATGGGAACAAGACTTGTTATACAGATTAATTGAGACATATAAAACAAGACATGGACGTAAACCAAACAGCTTATGATACCTGCTAAGCATTGTTCCTACTTGTTTTCCATTGCTCACATTATTCTCTTAGCTTGGCATCTTAGCCTGACTCACTTTTTACCGGCCAGCCATGTGTCAGGTGGTGATTTTGTCCTAATTACGACACTTGTCAAAAACTAGGGCAAAAAGAGCATAAAACAAAAGATACTCTGTAGCTATTCATGATTATTAGGGCTCTTCCCAAAGAGCAGCAGGGAAATGATTGCACCTCTAGCAGTCACCAGTCACAAAAGAGCTAAATCTTCATGGTGGTAGGCTTCGGTACCTACCTAGAGGAATCGAAGAAGCAAAAGCAATACCGCAGTAACTATATTCACCTGTGTAGAGTTTCCTTCAGTTTAGAGCACCAAATTTATGTCCTAGCTAGGAACCAGTTATGGTAGCGTTGTAGGGTCAAGTAGCTAAATTCCACCTAATAATCCCAAACTAATGGCCTCTGCATTGGGGATGTAATGGGACCCTTAAGAATAAAGGGCCATATTCTATTAGCGGCTCACAAATGCCTCAGACTCGGATTTGTGGTTGTTTTCTTAATAAATGTTTAGATGTATTCTATTGACTCCAGCTCACAAATTCCAAGCTCAAGCATGAACACGTAAAACCCTGCCTTTTTAAGACTGATTTCAGGGGGCATGATCTTATGATCTGACAATATTTAAGCAAGCCTTTAATTTACTTCTTAGACACAGCCAATAGTAAATGAGTCCATCATCATGGCGTCTGTAAAACATGGAAGTTAGACGTAATCTGCAATTGGAGGCTAAGAATGAATTAGTGCCAATAAGTAATATTTGCTGATCGGTCTTACAATCTAGCACTGTATAAAATACATTAGAGCATCTGTTCTAATCCATGTGGGTTTCATGATATGCATTTACCTCTTGATTCCCTGGATCGATATTTCCAACAGTCAAAAAATGCTTTTAAATGCATATTTGTGCGTTTGAGACTGTTGTGCAATTAATTCCAATGTGTTTCCATTCCTTCCCATGCCTTTGTAGTATTGTGTGTTTAATTGCTGTTACAGCTCTAATAAGTGTTTGAAAAAGCCCTTGTGCATCCTATTTAGTACTCGTAATATTTTCGATACTTTTTTCAGTTGCAGGTTAGACTTTATTTGTGAGCTAGAGCTCCGGGTCTAATAGAATATCGATTTTGTGTAACTTTAATTAGTTAGCGCTAATATCCTAGCTGTGCTAAAACCAATGGAGTTCTAAGGCCGGTTTTGTGGGTTTGGCTGGCCTGTAGTGATTGTGGGCGGGGAACTCATAATTGGATTGTGATTAGCTAATAGAATATGTGGCAATATTAAGAGCAGTTTTGAGTGTGTATAAATGTTTGAATTGGGGAATAGAATAGGGCCCATAATCAGTGCATAAGCTGGTAAAGGATTGGGAGTAACTGCTTCCTTCTCTCCAGGAGTCTCCAGGGCTCTCCACTGATGAGCGGTTGTTTGGGTGCCAGGTAATGGGTTGCCTATATCTGATGCAGGAGTTTTCGGAAGGGGACGGCTATCACAAAGAAACTTCTATATTATCCTATGTCCTTACCCTAAGGAACTGGTAGAATTTTTAATTTCTTCTGTTTCTGTTAGATCCTTGCCATCATACACATCTTTGCATTAAAATGTCCATTAATGTGCTCATTTAAGAATACTTCCTTATCTCTTCTTGCTATTCTCTGGAAATCTGCATTTACTTACATTGAATTCCTACATAATGTCAAACCTCTGTCCATAGTTCTTCTGACACTCCATCTACTAGATCGAATCCCTTAAATCTATTCTTCACCTCCACTGCATGTCCATAAGGACTATTGCTGCGATGGTATGATGGCTTTCCGTTTTCTTTCATTACTAAACTTAGCGATAAATAACTCATGACCCGAGTCACAGCTCCAGGTCTTGTTTTTGATGACTGTATAGAGCTCCTCCAACTTCGGATACCAGGTATATAGTATATTTCAGCGTTGGTATTCAGTATCTGGTGATATCCACATATAGAGTTGTCTCTTAGGTTGTGTGATAGAAGTTGTTTCTTACAGTGAGTTGTCTTGACAGAATTATATGTCTCGTTTCTTTTCCTAGGCCATGCTTGCCTGTTATTATAGTTGTCATTGACTGTCAGCTTAAGAATTCCAGCCTCCTACGATGAAAATAACCTCTTTCTTAAGACATTGTCCAGTAGGTACTACAAGCCCTCATAGATACGTATAGAAACACGGTCAGGGGCACTCAGTCTGGGAAGGAACAAAAGTGAATAGGTTTGTTCTGTGGGCATGATTACGTACTGGTAGAGTAGCACTCTTTTTGCTCACTTGTACCCTTCACCCATATCCTGTAGCATAATAATCTGGTCGCAGAGTGATTTAGTCCCAAAATACCAGGCAATTCTACCCTGAACAGGAGAAACAGCAAAAAAATAAATAAAAAAAACATACATTTTCTCAAACAGGATCAAAATGAGGCCGAAGCCAGTAACACTTAACCAAAGCCAGTAACACTTAATCCAAGTCAATAACACTTAACCCAAGCCAGTAACACTTAGCTGAAGCCAGTAACACTTAACCAAAGCCAGTAACATTTAGCTGAAGTTAGTAACACTTAGCTGAACAACGGCAGGGACGCAGGACTGCCCGGGGGGGGGGGGGGGGGGGGTTGAAATGAGTGCCTAAGGTGATCATTGCAAAGCACCAAACTTGTGGGTTGGACGATGCCTGCAATGATCGGCAAGAGGAAGAAGCACGCAATGAGCGCCGAAGGTGCTTATTGCGAAGCCTGAAAGTGCAAGGTTGCAGAGGCCTGCAATGAGTGCCTTTGGTGCTCATCGCGAGGCCCATAAAGTAGACAGGGGGAGAGGCTTACAATGAGCGCCGAAGGTGCTCAGAGGGGGCAGAGCCTTGCATTGTGTGTCAAACAGCATAGCCAGCCTTTTTTGACGGCAAGTCACTAGTATATATATATATAGCATTGCACCACCTGCACCGGCAGTAGTTCTGCCGCTGCTTTTAATCTCTGCTATCGGGAGTGTGAGTACAAATCAATGTAACAAATATAAACAACTTCCCAACCTGATTCCCAAGCCTCTGTCTGATTAGTGCCTTCCATGTCTTCTTGCTGTAATTCTTGCACACACAGACTTTAGTCTCCTAGATAAGTATTTTAGTTATTGGTCACTGAATGAGACCCTGACCCTTAGCAGGACGGCAGATTGAGAAATCCATCTGACTGAAGGTCCTTGGCACTGCAGGGAATTGTAGTTATGACATTGTTTGCTGTCCCACTCACCGTGTGACCTTTACTACCAAGACTCCAAGGCTCTGCTGGTCATTAACAGGACAGTGTACAGATTTGGGTTGGTGGGATTTATTTAGCAAACAAATACAAAACACCTAAAAGAGAAGGTCTGCATTGCCACCATAATAATATGCCTCGAAACTCTAATCTCACGTTATTTTGATTTCCTTTACATTAAAGAGAGTGTTAACATTTAGTCATCTTATTGGCTTGATAGATTGTATGAGCCCTACTATGGCTGCCAATGTACTGACCACAAGGAAATTAAATCAGAGAAAATAATGTAACTATTATTGTTACAAGAGCCGTAATAATCATATAAAGTAGCCTGACGTGCTAGTAGAAACAATATATAGGCACGCTCTATCAGAGATCGAAATAACCTTAATAGGTTAGTTCTGTGGACATGATAACCCACTCTGAGAGCCACTTGTGCCCTTTACAAAGAGAAATAACCTGTATCATATAAATCTAGTATCAGTCAATAGAGCAATCCAGCCCTGAAATACCAGGGGTAATAACAGCAGAAATAGCAAACCCCAGCTCCACCATTGGCTCTTCGCATGAGTGTGCATAGACTCACCTGGGTGTATATTTTTTGCATATTAAGTACTAATAAAAAACAAACATCCCTTATTATAACAATTAGTATCCAATCCAAGAGATATGGAGGTACAGATATACTGACACCATGTGATCTGGTATTACAGTTACAAATTTATGAAGAGGCAGGATTCCCTAGTGAGGTCTCTGATGGTGCGAAAGATTGAAGGTACATGGAGAAGGGGACGTCAGAGGTGGAGATGGAGAGATGAGGTCATTAAAGCTTTGAATATGACCTTGAGGGAGCTCCGAGGGGCGGTGGCTGACAGATGTGCCTGGCGTGCTGTGGTCCATAAGGCCACGGAGAGTTGGACAATATAACCACACTGGGATGCTAGATAATTATTTCCATTTCCCTGTAGTTGTAACATATATGGGGCTTATATATCTAAAGCCTCATCCAGAGAGCACAATTGGCTTAGCTTGTCCTGCACTTTAGGACTTTGTGTGCTGTAAACATGGCAGCCTCTTATTATCAAGAGTTGTGATTGGTCAAACAGACTGTCACACATGAGTGGTGATATCACTGGTGGAAAGTGGGCTTCTAGACAGGATGCAGAATTAAAATATATAGTAACCAAACCTTCCATTCTTGCATTTAGACAGCCACCAAATTGGAGACAAACATTGGTCAGCAGAAGATTGGTCAATGAGGACCCTTACAGTGAAAATTATGCAAACGATGGGCCATATTCAGTTGAGGTTTCGGGAGATCCGGGAGCCTGTAGGTGAGGTTGCAAGCTAATTTGCTATTCAATTGGTGTCTTTTTGCGGGCAGCGTTCAGGTAACGAGTTACGGCCTTGAGATTATTGTGATGGTTAAACCCGTAACTTACAGCCTGCAGAAGCCTTTGATCTGTCACTTTTGCATGGCTAAAATCACAAATCGCTATTCAATTGCTCCAATTCCCCAAGCCGGCAAATGTTTTCACAGTAAATGGCAAAAGAAGTAGAAAATCCTACGAGTGCTAGAGAGGACCCACAAGGGGGTTAAACACCTATTCGTAGCACTGTAAATGCAAATAAAAAATGAATACTGCACTGTAAATAACGGGGAAAGTGATGGTAGACATTAGAATTAATTACACAACAAATTGCAAATCGGCAGGAAATTAAATAATTTTTCATGTTTTATTTTGGGTTTAAATCGATCTCGGGTATCAATGAGTTAATACATATCAGGCCACCCACATCGGCTAGAACAGTATTGGCATTCATTTTTATAAGTCTTTATTTTGTGGGCTTGTGGGTCTGATCGCATATACGAATGTGGGCCTATGTCAACACATCTGTAGGGAAGACACAGCCACGCATAACAACAAGACCTATAACATCAGAGGATCATATTCATGCACATCCTCCAATGTGATTTACATAATATAATGTACTATATGTGAGAGGGGCTGTTACATTGGGGAAACCAGTCAAAAATTACACCTGAGGATGAACCTCCACAGACTTTCCATCAAAAAGCATAATGAAGATAGATACTGTACCGCAGTTGTAAACCATTTACCAAGAATAACCACTCCACCCTAAACCGAAAAATCTAAATACTCAGATGTCATTTCATTTTTTTTTTACTGTTTTTTTTTTCTTGCAGTTTTCTTGCAGTTTTTCTATTCTTTACGATGTGAGGAAAGTTTTTGCCGTATTATTATTCTGATCTCCACTTACCTAAAACCTTATGCAGACATTAACAGTTGACTGAACAGAGCATTATTCATTTGCCTGAATTCTCTCACTGGTAACCTAATTGGTATTGCTTCTGCCTTGATAAAGAGAGGGAAACTCTTGGGAAGCTTGTCATTACTATGAATATGTTTATCCAATAAAAAAGGTATCCCTATATACTGGAATACTCTGATTATTAATTACTAGTGAATTGTAAGGTAGCTAATGCTGTTTGGTGTGTAATAATGAAATATATAATACATTAATAAATGAATATACTTTACCTATTTTGAAGCATTGTGTTGAAGAGCTGACAATCTGTTTTGATGTTGCTGGAGCATTAGTGGTGGGGAGCTGCTGTGTCTCCTTTCCCCCTCCTTTCCCTCCCTTGTGTCTCCTTTTCTCCTCCTTTCCCTCCCTTGTGTCTCATTTACCACCCTTTCCCTCCCTTGTGTCTCATTTACCACCCTTTCCCTCCCTTGTGTCTCATTTCGCCCCTCCTCTCTCTTTCCTTTGTGTCTCATTTCTTTCCTCCTCTCTCTTCCTTTCTCCCTTGTGTTTCCTTTTCCCCCTCCTCTCCCTCCCTTGTGTCTCCTTTTCCCCCTATTCTCCCTCCCTTGTATCTCCTTTTCCCCCTCCTCTCCCTTATGTCTCCTTTCCCCCTCCCCTCTCTCCCTTGTGTCTCCTTTCTCCCCTCCTCTCCCTCATTTGTGTCTCATTTCTGCCATCCCCTCCCTCCCTTGTGTTTCATTTCCCCCTCCTCTCCCTCCCTTGTGTGTCATTTCCCCCTCCTCTCCCTCCCAGGTGTCTCTTTCCCCACCCTCTCTCTCCCCTGTGTCTCTTTTTGCCCTCTCCCTCGGCTATGTATTTTCCCCTCCCTCCCCTGTTTCTCTTTACTCCCCCTCTTTCTCCCATGTGTCTCTCCTGTCTTTCCCACCTCTCCTATGTCTCTTCCCCCTCTACTCCTTCTCCTGTGTCTCTTTCCCCCTTCTCTAACCCCCTGTGTCTCTTCCCCCCACTCCCTCCCTCTCTTTCCACCCTTTCCCCCCTCTCCCTCTCCTGTGTTCCTCATGACCCTCACCGTGTCCTGGGGGCCCTGGATGTCGGGCTCGGCCCTGTCCCTGGGGGCGGGGTTCCCAGCCTCCTCCGTGGGTGTCGGAGGCCTGTCCGGGTGGCTGGTGGACTCCTGTGTGGTGGGTTGTGGGCCTGGCGCGGGTCCCCGCTATGCGAGGGCCGCGGCTCGCACTCCATGCCAGCAACTGAGGCCCTTGCCCGCAGCCTATCCCAGCAACTGAGGCCCTTGCCCGCAGCCCTTGCTACGCGAGGGCTGCGGGCAAGGGCAGCGAGGGCAAGGGCCTCAGTTGCTGGGATGGAGCGCCTTCGCGAGGGCCGCCCGTCTCCTGCATGACAGGCAGGGATACCACTATACTATATACATATATATAAGAGGGAAGTGCCACGAATGTCCAGTAATCTAGATGACTTATGAGTATTGCAGTAAAGAAACATTTATTTGTCCAATAAAAAATGTGTCACTTTGTACTGCAAATCTCCTATAAATATTTGTTTGATTTTAGACCAGAGCTTATAAGCACTTTTTAATAATATAAAGTTAACGGAAGCACAGGTGTATTATATTGCTAGTACTATATTATATTACTAGTATACTATGTTACTTATAAAACTAGTAAAACCTTCCATGTCCCTTTTAGCAGAGTGTGCAGCATCCCTGAAACATGACACAATTGTTACACATATTGGATACAATTCTCTAAGTTGTTACAATGTTTGAAGTAATTGATACCCTGGAGCCTCCAGATGTGGTCGGTGCTAGCACCCATCACAAAGGGTTAATGTATCTCCAGCTCCCTGTGCACCTGGGCAGAGAGCCACACACAGTAACAGGATCCAGGGGGGGGGGGGGGGGGGTTGTGTGGGGGGTGTTTGTCTGTACACAGGGGCCTTTATAAAGCCCACTCCTCCCAGCATTCAGCCTCTTGCAAGAGAGACCCAGACACTGAAATGTGGAGCTCTGTGATAGCCCTGAGCCTGCTGCTGACTGCCCTACCGGGGGGACACCCGACTGCCCCTGACCCGTAAGAGACATTGTGGGGGGGGGGGGGGGGGATGGAGCTGTAGTCAGTGGTGGATCTTCTGCAGGTGCAGAAACAGGTAATGGACCCTTTGCTACTGGCAGTGAAGGAGGGGTTAATTTATGGCAGATAATTACTTTATAGAAAGGGGATCACCATCGGGGGTCTGACCATCTCCTTATATGTTGGTTTTGTTATTGACCCCTATGCTGCGAATAGAGAAGTTGTGAGAGGGGCCCCAGGTTATTTTGCACCAGGGCCCTCTAATCACTGGCCCCCACACTCAGCCTAATCATTAACTTGTTGTGGGTGGGGGCAACGACATGAAGAAAGATAAGGGACAGGGCAAGTGTTGCTGGGGATTACCCCCTTTGCCCCTCTCTGCTCCTCTCTCCTTCTAGTATCACAGAGAGCGCCTTTGTCTGTACAAATCTACATCTACACCCAATCACTGCCCAACTGTGGCATGCACAGGTCATAGATACTAATGTGTAGTATGCTAGAGTACCATTACTGTGTAGTAGTACTGTAAGCCGGTGTGTTAATATAGCAAAACTTTAGGATTTGACTGTAGAGCTGTAAAATAAAACTGTAAAAGCCTATACTAATACTGTAGTGCTGAGTAATAATAAGGTATTAGTCTATAATAATACTGCAGTGCTGAGTAATAGGGTATTAGTCTATAATAATACTGCAGTGCTGAGTAATAGGGTATTAGTCTATAATAATACTGCAGTGCTGAGTAATAATAAGGTATTAGTCTATAATAATACTGCAGTGCTGAGTAATAGGGTATTAGTCTATAATAATACTGCAGTGCTGAGTAATAGGGTATTAGTCTATAATAATACTGCAGTGCTGTGTAATAGGGTATTAGTCTATAATAATACTGCAGTGCTGAGTAATAGGGTATTAGTCTATAATAATACTGCAGTGCTGTGTAATAGGGTATTAGTCTATAATAATACTGCAGTGCTGAGTAATAGGGTATTAGTCTATAATAATACTGCAGTGCTGAGTAATAGGGTATAAGTCTATAATAATACTGCAGTGCTGAGTAATAGGGTATTAGTCTATAATAATACTGCAGTGCTGAGTAATAGGGTATTAGTCTATAATAATACTGCAGTGCTGTGTAACAGGGTATTAGTCTATAATAATACTGCAGTGCTGAGTAATAGGGTATTAGTCTATAATAATACTGCAGTGCTGTGTAATAGGGTATTAGTCTATAATAATACTGCAGTGCTGAGTAATAGGGTATTAGTCTATAATACTGCAGTGCTGAGTAATAGGGTATTAGTCTATAATAATACTGCAGTGCTGAGTAATAGGGTATTAGTCTATAATAATACTGTAGTGCTGAGTAATAGGGTATTAGTCTATATTACTGCAGTGCTGAGTAATAGGGTATTAGTCTATAATAATACTGCAGTGCTGTGTAATAGGGTATTAGTCTATAATAATACTACAGTGCTGTGTAATAGGGTATTAGTCTATAATAATACTGCAGCGCTGTGTAATAGGGTATTAGTCTATAATAATACTGCAGCGCTGTGTAATAGGGTATTAGTCTATAATAATACTGCAGCGCTGTGTAATAGGGTATTAGTCTATAATAATACTGCAGTGCTGTGTAATAGGGTATTAGTCTATAATAATACTGCAGTGCTGTGTAATAGGGTATTAGTCTATAATAATACTGTAGTGCTGAGTAATAGGGTATTAGTCTATAATAATACTGTAGTGCTGTGTAATAGGATATTAGTCTATAATAATACTGTAGTGCTGAGTAATAAGGTATTAGTCTATAATAATACTGCAGTGCTGAGTAATAGGGTATTAGTCTATAATAATACTGCAGTGCTGAGTAATAGGGTATTAGTCTATAATAATACTACAGTGCTGTGTAATAGGGTATTAGTCTATAATAATACTGCAGTGCTGTGTAATAGGGTATTAGTCTATAATAATACTACAGTGCTGTGTAATAGGGTATTAGTCTATAATAATACTGCAGTGCTGTGTAATAGGGTATTAGCTTATAATAATACTGCAGCGCCGTGTAATAGGGTATTAGTCTATAATAATACTGTAGTGCTGAGTAATAGGGTATTAGTCTATAATAATACTGTAGTGCTGTGTAATAGGATATTAGTCTATAATAATACTGCAGTGCTGAGTAATAGGGCATTAGTCTATAATAATACTGCAGTGCTGTGTAATAGGGTATTAGTTTATAATAATACTGCAGTGCTGAGTAATAGGGTATTAGTCTATAATAATACTGTAGTGCTGAGTAATAGGATATTAGTCTATAATAATACTGCAGTGCTGTGTAATAGGGTATTAGTCTATAATAATACTACAGTGCTGAGTAATAGGGTATTAGTCTATAATAATACTGTAGTGCTGAGTAATAGGGTATTAGTCTATAATAATACTGCAGTGCTGTGTAATAGGGTATTAGTCTATAATAATACTGTAGTGCTGAGTAATAGGGTATTAGTCTATAATAATACTGTAGTGCTGTGTAATAGGATATTAGTCTATAATAATACTGTAGTGCTGAGTAATAAGGTATTAGTCTATAATAATACTGCAGTGCTGAGTAATAGGGTATTAGTCTATAATAATACTGCAGTGCTGAGTAATAGGGTATTAGTCTATAATAATACTACAGTGCTGTGTAATAGGGTATTAGTCTATAATAATACTGCAGTGCTGTGTAATAGGGTATTAGTCTATAATAATACTACAGTGCTGTGTAATAGGGTATTAGTCTATAATAATACTGCAGCGCTGTGTAATAGGGTATTAGTCTATAATAATACTGCAGCGCTGTGTAATAGGGTATTAGTCTATAATAATACTGCAGTGCTGTGTAATAAGGTATTAGTCTATAATAATACTGCAGTGCTGAGTAATAGGGTATTAGTCTATAATAATACTGCAGTGCTGAGTAATAGGGTATTAGTCTATAATAATACTGCAGTGCTGAGTAATAGGGTATTAGTCTATAATAATACTGCAGTGCTGAGTAATAGGGTATTAGTCTATAATAATACTACAGTGCTGTGTAATAGGGTATTAGTCTATAATAATACTGCAGCGCTGTGTAATAGGGTATTAGTCTATAATAATACTGCAGCGCTGTGTAATAGGGTATTAGTCTATAATAATACTGCAGTGCTGTGTAATAGGGTATTAGTCTATAATAATACTGCAGTGCTGTGTAATAGGGTATTAGTCTATAATAATACTGTAGTGCTGAGTAATAGGGTATTAGTCTATAATAATACTGTAGTGCTGTGTAATAGGATATTAGTCTATAATAATACTGTAGTGCTGTGTAATAGGGTATTAGTCTATAATAATACTGCAGTGCTGTGTAATAGGGTATTAGTCTATAATAATACTGTAGTGCTGAGTAATAGGGTATTAGTCTATAATAATACTGTAGTGCTGTGTAATAGGATATTAGTCTATAATAATACTGTAGTGCTGAGTAATAAGGTATTAGTCTATAATAATACTGCAGTGCTGAGTAATAGGGTATTAGTCTATAATAATACTGCAGCGCTGTGTAATAGGGTATTAGTCTATAATAATACTGCAGCGCTGTGTAATAGGGTATTAGTCTATAATAATACTGCAGTGCTGTGTAATAGGGTATTAGTCTATAATAATACTACAGTGCTGTGTAATAGGGTATTAGTCTTTAATAATACTACAGTGCTGAGTAATAGGGCATTAGGCTATAACAATACTTTGGTGCTGTGTAATAGGGTATTAGTCTATAATAATACTACATTGCTGTGTAATGGGGTATTAGTCTATAATAATACTGCAGCGCTGTGTAATAGGGTATTAGTCTATAATAATACTGTAGTGCTGAGTAATAGGGTATTAGTCTATAATAATACTGCAGTGCTGTGTAATAGGGTATTAGTCTATAATAATACTGCAGTGCTGTGTAATAGGGTATTAGTCTATAATAATACTACAGTGCTGAGTAATAGGGTATTAGTCTAATAATATAGTAGTGCTGTATAATAATACCATATAGTTTTATTACATTACTGTGGAGCTGTATAATAATAATGTAGACATGTATAATAGTACTGTAGTGCTGTGTAATAATAAGTCTATAACAATAATGTAATAATAACATAGGGCTTTATGGCAGTGCTGTAGAGATGTTTTATAATATTCTGATGCTGCATAATAATACTGTAGAACTCTATAGTAATACTGCAAATATATACATATATATATATATATATATATATATATATATATATATATATATATATATATATATATATATATAATATTGTGGGTCTGTATAATAATGCTGTAGAGGTCTATACAGTCACTTTAGAGCTGTGTAATAATCATGTGGAATCCTATAATAATACTCTAGATATGTATAATGATATTGTAGAATACTATAGTACTACTGCAGACTTCTACAATATAACTATAATAATAATAATGTAGAACTCTATAATAATAATATAGAGCTCGATAGTAATTCTGTAGAGCTGTATAATAATACTGTGGAGATCTATAATGTTACTGTAGAACTTTATAATAAAAGTCCAACTGTATCATAGTATAATGTACAGCTGTATAATAATACTCTATAACTGTATAATAATGTGCGATATGCATCTACTGCAACTGTACCAACACCAAAAAGCAGAAACATCACAAACTTCAGTGTTAAAAATCATTGAGATTAAAATTCAAGATCTACCTACATTCAGAATATGATAGTGTTTATTAAAATACACCCCGTAGGGGCCTATCAGAGTGATAGTATAATGACATATTATACGTTTTGTGGTATAATAATACTATCAAGTTGTTTAGAATGACTGTAACGCTCTGTATTCTTACTAGAGAGCTGTATAATACAGTATAACCAGATCACATTGCTCACAATACATTTGGTCAGCAGGTACGTTCTAGATTCCTTTCAGATAACAGTATCCAGAGAAATGCGACCTGGCGCCCGGTGCCTAAATGCCAATCAGTGGACTAAGTAGAATATGTTTTGGAGACATGTAATATGTTGGGATCTCTCCCACTAAAACATACATTATATATGAGAGTGAGATGGCTAATCCAATAATGATTATTGTACATATGATTGTAGAGCAAACATCTCACCAGGCATGAGTGGGACTTAGAAGACCTGTCCCTCTTCAAATGAAGGAGCTCCTGTTAATAGCAAGCTGACCACCCAAATGCTGCCATTTATTTAAGGATATGGAGTATTATTATCTCACCAACCCCATTTTGAAAAGGGTATAATGTATCCATTCAAGGTAGCCATTCGCACCAAATCTTAAGCCATCTGATCGGAATGGGTCAATGGGTTCATGTTGGTCAATAATTCTAATAAAACAAGTATGCAGGCAGATTAGGTGGGACAACACAGGGATTCTTAGTGGGATATTTCAGTAAAAAGGCTGTACTATAAAGCAGGCATACGATAAAATAGCCATTTAAGAGTGAAAAAGCATAGTGGACTAATTGACATGTCTCCGCCCATTTTCCCAGAGTGCAGTGCAATAACTGTATTTCTGGGAATTCTGAGCAGGAAATACTTTTTTTAATTTATTTTTTAGACATTCAAATGTGAACAAAAACGTACTATGAGCCTCATTCAATTCCGAGTTGCCCAATTGAATAGGGCTCTATATAAGCACATACAAAAAATTTTGACTGAACTTTTTGGTTACTGAACTTCTATCCAAAACCAAGGTTTTCACTAACTAAAAACTTCTGTCAAAAAATATGTCATGTGCTTATATAGAGCCCTATTCAATTGCCAAAATTCTAATTGAATGAGGACCTATGTATTTTATATATATATATATATATATATATATATATATATATATATATATATATATATATATGTATGTATCGCATATATAGTTGTGAGCGTAAGAGCCGCGGCCCTCGCGAAGGGTTCCAGTGTCCAATTATATCCGGTTCCAGTGTCCTAACTATTTCTGGTTCCAGTGCCCCAAGTGCTTAAGGTATATGTTGTTACCTTCTCTACTGTGTAATTCATCAACATATACGGTATACATAATAATGTGTTATATAATAAACTATTAACTGTGAGGTTTGAGAATTGAGTATAATAACTAAAAATTTTAACCGCTCACATTTTTTACATTTATCAAGTTTTAAATGTTTATAATAAAGATGAATATGAGTTGCTGCTCACGCTTGCGGGCTCGCGCAGCGAGCCAAGGCGCCTCAGTTGCTGGCATGGAGCGCCAAAGGCGCTCCTTGCCAGCAACTGCGACCCTCGCAAACTTTACGTTGTAGCGCAAACAACAGGACACACAAACTGCGACCCTTGCAAACTTTACCGCGCACCGCGAAAAAACATACGAGACACGTTACCACTCATTACGACATCGCAAAAATCGGCCGCAACTCGCGAACATGAAAAAAAAACAACACAATAAATACACACAACACATACATAAAAAGCTTACCTACAGCAAGAGGGAGCATCCAGGACCTCAAAAAACAACTTACACCTTCATTTCACTCAAAATAAAAGAGTTTAGACACTAAACAATTCTCTAAGCGAGGGAAAAAATGGCCGACGAACAAAACGAAAACGAGGCTACAGCACTCTAACCACGCAAAACACCACAAGAAACTCTCAAAACACCACAAACGACCTACGGATAATCCGCTAAGACGCATACCACACATTTCCCGCCATTTTACGTAGTACCCAACTACGCTAACGGTTTCGCCTCGCGCACGCACACTATTACACTGCACACGTTCATCACGCTTACACAGCAGCTCCACACCACTAATGCTGCAGCAACATCAACACAGATTGCCAGCTCTTCATCACAATGCTTCAAAATAGGTAAAGTATATTCATTTATTAATTGTATTATATATTTCAGTAGGACACACAAAACACCATTAGCTACCTTACAATTCCATTGCCGTCATTTTTTGACGGGCAATTCGCTAGTATATATATATGTATCTATATATGTATGTATGTGTATATATATATATATATTTATTTATATACCGTATATATATGTGTATATATATTAATGTATATATATATATATGTATATAAATAAAAAAATAAATAATTTTATGAGGTTTGGGAATTCTGACAAACACTTGTAAAACAATGTAATATTTCTTGTTTTTTGGATAGCTTTCTAATTCTAGTAGAGGTCTGCCATCTTATTTATGCCAATGATGCTCTCTACCCCACAGTACATTACATAGTAATTGAGGTTAACCATTATTATTTTAGTCCATAAAGTTCAACCTTTTTAGATCTCCCCTGATCTGCAATATGCAGATTAATTGTTAATTGTATTTTTTGTTGGTTGATGTTTTTAGATGAATGGGTATGTCCAGTGAGGCACACATCGTCCTGATATACCAAGACCCATCGTTGCCTATAAAACTGGGACCAAACCTTACATAAAGTTATAAGTTGTCCTAATGAATGAGACTGATGACTGAGTGAGACTTCCATCCAGTCAGTGAGATTACCTTCTATTTTGTGAGACTTTTACCAATATGTTTGGCGTACTCCTAATGGGTGGGGTGGATAATAAATGATTGAGACTGACCCTTAATCAGTTATATTGTCCATCAGTTAGCAAAATTACATTAAATTAGAGAAACATCCGACTTACACCTGAGACAGCCTTCTATGAGACGGATGACTAATGAGTGAGACAGATGACTAATGAGTGAGACTGACCCTTCCAGTGAGGGAGATTACTTACTGTTGTGTGAGACATTTCCAAAACATTTACACAGACTCCTAATGTGTGAGGCAGATAATTAATGAGTGAGACCGACGAGGGACATTGATGACTAATGAGTGAGCTGGTCAATGAGACTGACACTTTATGAGCGAGACTGTCCTTCACTTACCAAAATTACACTGGCGAGAAATGTCAAATTTACACATGAGACAGCCTTCTATGAGACTTCTACTCATTTAATTGAGACCCTTTTCTTATCAGTCAGTGAGACCTCTTTTTATTGAATATATTTCCGGTGAGTGAGACTTCTCCCAGTGATCTCCATATTATTTAGTGGTTTGCTATGACCGTTTGTGATACTTAATGGACATAAAGAGCAGTGCCCGCATTGGTCAATGTTGTGTTTACTCTGGACATGGGGGTGGACATGGGGGGGGGGCGGCTGGGGCAGAGAAATGCCATACAGAGCAAGTTGTCTCTCACCGCTGTCCTGGATAAAAACTAAACGTCATTGTACAGGGGTCTTGTTGGTATTGGAGTCGGCCCAGCAGGTTGGATGCCTCGTTCATTGTACAGGGGTCTTGTTGGTATTGGAGTCGGCCCAGCAGGTTGGATGCCTCGGTCATTGTACGGGGGTCTTGTTTGTATTGGAGTCGGCCCAGCAGGTTGGATGCCTCGGTCATTGTACAGGGGTCTTGTTGGTATTGAAGTCGGCCCAGCAGGTTGGATGCCTCGGTCATTGTACAGGGGTCTTGTTGGTATTGGAGTCGGCCCAGCAGGTTGGATGCCTCGGTCATTGTACAGGGGTCTTGTTGGTATTGGAGTCGGCCCAGCAGGTTGGATGCCTCGGTCATTGTACAGGGGTCTTGTTTGTATTGGAGTCGGCCCAGCAAGTTGGATGCCTCGGTCATTGTACAGGGGTCTTGTTGGTATTGGAGTCGGCCCAGCAAGTTGGATGCCTCGGTCATTGTACAGGGGTCTTGTTGGTATTGGAGTCGGCCCAGCAAGTTGGATGCCTCGTCATTGTACAGGGGTCTTGTTTGTATTGGAGTCGGCCCAGCAAGTTGGATGCCTCGGTCATTGTACAGGGGTCTTGTTGGTATTGGAGTCGGCCCAGCAAGTTGGATGCCTCGGTCATTGTACAGGGGTCTTGTTTGTATTGGAGTCGGCCCAGCAAGTTGGATGCCTCGGTCATTGTACAGGGGTCTTGTTTGTATTGGAGTCGGCCCAGCAGGTTGGATGCCTCGGTCATTGTACAGGGGTCTTGTTGGTATTGGAGTCGGCCCAGCAGGTTGGATGCCTCGGTCATTGTACAGGGGTCTTGTTGGTATTGGAGTCGGCCCAGCAGGTTGGATGCCTCGGTCATTGTACAGGGGTCTTGTTGGTATTGGAGTCGGCCCAGCAGGTTGGATGCCTCGGTCATTGTACAGGGGTCTTGTTTGTATTGGAGTCGGCCCAGCAAGTTGGATGCCTCGGTCATTGTACAGGGGTCTTGTTTGTATTGGAGTCGGCACAGCAGGTTGGATGCCTCGGTCATTGTACAGGGGTCTTGTTGGTATTGGAGTCGGCACAGCAGGTTGGATGCCTCGGTCATTGTACAGGGGCCTGTCTTGTTGGTATTGGAGTCGGCCCAGCAGGTTGGATGCCTCGGTCATTGTACAGGGGTCTTGTTGGTATTGGAGTCGGCCCAGCAGGTTGGATGCCTCGGTCATTGTACAGGGGTCTTGTTTGTATTGGAGTCGGCCCAGCAGGTTGGATGCCTCGGTCATTGTACAGGGGTCTTGTTGGTATTGGAGTCGGCCCAGCAAGTTGGATGCCTCGGTCATTGTACAGGGGTCTTGTTGGTATTGGAGTCGACCCAGCAAGTTGGATGCCTCGGTCATTGTACAGGGGTCTTGTTGGTATTGGAGTCGGCCCAGCAAGTTGGATGCCTCGGTCATTGTACAGGGGTCTTGTTGGTATTGGAGTCGGCCCAGCAAGTTGGATGCCTCGGTCATTGTACAGGGGTCCTGTTGGTATTGGAGTCGGCCCAGCAAGTTGGATGCCTCGGTCATTGTACAGGGGTCTTGTTGGTATTGGAGTCGGCCCAGCAAGTTTGATGCCTCGGTCATTGTACAGGGGTCTTGTTGGTATTGGAGTCGGCCCAGCAAGTTGGATGCCTCGGTCATTGTACAGGGGTCTTGTTGGTATTGGAGTCGGCCCAGCAAGTTGGATGCCTCGGTCATTGTACAGGGGTCCTGTTGGTATTGGAGTCAGCCCAGCAAGTTGGATGCCTCGGTCATTGTACAGGGGTCTTGTTGGTATTGGAGTCGGCCCAGCAAGTTGGATGCCTCGGTCATTGTACAGGGGTCTTGTTGGTATTGGAGTCGGCCCAGCAAGTTGGATGCCTCGGTCATTGTACAGGGGTCCTGTTGGTATTGGAGTCAGCCCAGCAAGTTGGATGCCTCGGTCATTAGTACCAGGATTGCACAATGTACTGTGACAAATTATAAGGGGCAATTATACGATATATTATATTATACTCCCCTGTCCCTATTTCTAGTTATTGCTTAGTGATTACTCAGCACAATGTTCTGTTGAATGAGTATACTATTACATATCTGACCTTTCACCTCGGTCCCACTGTCTGTCTGTCTATCTATTTATACTTCTGTATCTATCTATTGATAAATCTGTTTCTGTTTCTCCTCCACAGTAAATATCTGCTTCTGGTCCCCACTATCCTGCATGGAGGGGGTGAGGAGAGGCTCTGTCTGCAGCTATCCCACCTCAATGAGTCAGTCACTGTGGATGTGATCCTGGAGCTGACTGAACACAATGAGACCCTGTTACACAAGGAGGTCACTGGAACAGAAGAGGACAACTGTGTCACATTTCAGGTGTGGATTATAAAATGAATGCAATGTTTTTCAATGACTGTTTCATATTTTATACCCCCCAAAAAAATCCATTACTCCACTTGGACGTAATTATATTTAGATATCGCTTAACTTCCTATTTAGATTTAGGTCCAGTATAAATCTAGTTTTAGTGCCTAGTTAGGTCTGGTTTATTTTTAATTTCCATTTTTTCTGTGCCCATTGTGATTGTATTTATTGCCACATTTACATTTAGTTCCACATTCCAAAATACATCTGGTTCCAGGGCCCCATTTACATAGTTTTTCTATTGTTTTTGTTATGTTTGGTTCCAGTATCACACATTTACATCTGGTTCCAGTGGCTACTTTAATTTGGTTCCATTGATAAATTTGCATTAGGGTCCAGTACTCAATGTATCTCCTTCCATCTGACTTCCCTTCATCCTGTATATAAATTAGCTTCCAGTGCCCCGATTATATCTGGTTCCAGTTCTCCAATTATATCTGTTCTTGTGCTCATGTTAAATCTGGTTCTAGTGCCCAAAATATATTTGGTTCCAATGCTCCAATTATTTACTGTATGTTCTTGTGATTTTGTTAAATCAGGATCCAGTGCCTTAATTATATCTGGTTCCAGTGTCTCAATTATATCTGATTCCAGTACCCCAATTATATATGTTCTTGTGCTTTTGTTAAATCTGGTTCCAGTGCTCCAATGACACATGGTCTAATGATTGAATCTGGTTCCATTGTTCAATTATATCTGGTTCCATTGGCCCAATTATATCTGGTTCCAGTGCTCCAATTATATCTGGTTCCATTGCTCCAATTATATCTGGTTCCAGTGCTCCAAATATATCTGGTTCCAGTGCTCCAATTATATATGTTCTTGTGCTTTTGTTAAATCTGGTTCCAGTGCTCCAATGACACATGGTCTAATTATTGAATCTGGTTCCATTGTTCAATTATATCTGGTTCCATTGGTCCAATTATATCTGGTTCCAGTGCTCCAATTATATCTGGTTCCATTGCTCCAATTATATCTGGTTCCATTGCTCCAATTATATCTGGTTCTGGTGCTCCAATTATATCTGGTTCCAGTGCTCCAATTATATATGTTCTTGTGCTTTTGTTAAATCTGGTTCCAGTGCTCCAATGACACATGGTCTAATTATTGAATCTGGTTCCAGTGTTCAATTATATCTGGTTCCAGTGCTTCAATTATATCTGGTTCCAGTGCTTCAATTATATCTGGTTCCTGTGTTCTAATTATATCTGGTTCCAGTGCTCCAATTATATAGGTTCTTGTGATTTTGTTAAATCTGGAACCAGTGCCTAAATTGTACCTGGTTCCAGTGCCTGAATTGTACCTGGTTCCATTGTTACACTTACTGTATATCTGGTTCCAGCACTCCAATTATATGTGCTCTTGTGCGTTTGTTAAATCTAGTTTCAGTGCCCCAATTACATCTGCTTACAATACTTTAATTATATCTGGTTCCAGTGCTCCCATGACACATGTTCTTGTTGTTTAATCTGGTTCCAGTGTTCCAATTATATCTGGTTCCAGTGCTCCAATGACACATGTTCTTGTTGTTTAATCTGGTTCCATTGTTCCAATTATATCTGGTTCCAGTGTTCCAATTATATCTGGTTCCAGTGCTCCAATGACCTTTTTTACAAATATTTCTTGGACCTAAGGTGATATTTACTAATTGGGTTTTCTTTGTTACTCCTGTCAGCCCTCAGTGGGGCATAAGAAAACAAAAACAAGAACACTTTTTTGCGGTCTTGAAGTCTGCACCACAAATTAATATTCACAATTCTCCTTAGATTTTATGATAGTCAGTTCATCTAAATGAAAAAAAGGAACACCTTAATTTTGGTATTTAGTTGTGTCACAATTGACAATAAAATTTATCTTTATTAAAACATTTAAAACTTTATATATTTTAAAAATTTGAGTGGTTAAAAATTCCAGTTATTATACTCAATTCTCAAACATCAAAGTTAAGCCAAAATTGTATTATATTTTTATATAGTTTATTATATAACACTTTATTATGAAATTCTTGTTTGTAATATATACTATTTAGCCCAACTTATATTATTGAATTGTTTTTGTGTCTGTCTTTTTAAAATTCCTTATACAAATACTAAATGAGAAATTATTTTAAATTTGAACTTTTCCTTTGAGTCCTTTCTTCTCTTTTGGATACTGCTAGAAGATCAACTGCTTTTATCTCATAAATCAAATGCAAACTACAACATGACTCTAACCCCACCCTTGCCCCCATAATCACAAGCAAACGCCCTCGCTCCTCCTGGATGTCCGCCGGTCAAGTCAAACTCAACATGTATAAAACTGAACTCCTTATCTTTCCACCCTCTACTACAGCTTGCACTCCTTACATATCTCTCACTGCTGACAACACCATCATCACTCCCACCTCCCAGGCCCATTGTCTACTGGACCCTCTTATTTAATCAATAACAAAATCTTGTCAATTTCACCTAAAAAACATCTCCAAAATTCACCACTATCTTACAGAAGAAACAGCTACAATTCTAATACACTCTCTCATCATATCTCGACTCAACTACTGCAATTCACTCCTTGCTGGCCTCCCCATCTCTCATCTGTCTCCCCTCCAATCCATAATGAACGCCTCCGCTAGACTCATCTTCAATACCTAACGCTCAGTGTCTGCAGCTCCTCTTTGTCAATCACTCCACTGGCTTCCCATAGCTTCCCGAATCAAATTTAAAATCATGACCCTAACATATAAAGCCCTCAACAACAGTGCACCCCCTTATATCTCTGCTCTTGTTTCAAAATACTCCCCCATACCCCCCCCCCCCCTTTGTTCTGCTAATGACCTATTTCTTTCCTCCTCTCTTATCACCTCCTCTCACTCCCATCTTTAAGACTTTTCTCGTGCTGTCCCAACTATTTGGAACTCCTTGCCTCGCACCTTTAGACTATCTTCCTGCCTCAAAACCTTTATAAAATTATTAAAAACTCACCTGTTTAAAAAATCTTATCACCTTCAGCCTTAACATGTACAACTGCACACTCCACAGCTTAATATCACTTACACCCACAATCTACAGTACAACACGCAGATCCCTCCACCTGACTGAACAAATTGCTTTCACACCGCCATCTTGTATCACACCTAAACCCTTAGATTGTAAGTTTGTGAGTTTTCAATCTTGTGTCAGTGCCTTGGAAACAAGCTCTATGTACATTTGATTTTATGCTCAAAAACAGGGCCCTCCATTCTTTACAAGGTGTTAAGTTTGTTCTGCCATGTACTCAACCCCTGTACAGCGCTACGGAATATGTTGGCGCAATATAAATAAAGATAATAAATAATAATAATCATGAGTCAAATTCACGGATACCAAGTGCGTATGTGCTATATAGTGATAACTTGCTTGTTACCTTCTCTACTGTGTAATTTATCAACATATACGGTATGTACATAATAATGTGTTATATAGTATACTATTAACTGTGACGTTTGAGATTTGAGTATAATAACTCAAATTTTTAATCGCTCACATTTTTTACATTTATCAAGTTTTAAATGTTTATAATAAAGATACATTTTATTGTCAATTGTGACACAATTAATTACCAGGATTAAGATGTTCCTTTTTTCATTTAATTGAACTATCAGTAAATCTAAAGAGAATTGTAAATCTTAATTTGTGGTGCAGATTTAAAGACGGCAAAAATATGTTCCTGTTTGTTTTTTCTTGTACTGGGCTGAGGGCTGACAGGAGTAACAAAGAAAATCCAATCTTTCTGGTATGACCTTAAACTATATTGTGCCAGCAAAGCGTTCTGTGGCTACGTATCGTTGCAAACCATTCCTGTATTTAATCTCATTAAGATTCCAAAAACTGACAAAAAGGAAGTGGGCTACGTCACGCTAGATGTAGATGGTGAGACCGTACACTTCAAGTCCAGAAGAAGCATCCTCATTAAACCTCTCCAGAACCTGGTGTTTATGCAGACTGACAAACCCATCTATAAACCAGGGCAAACAGGTCGGAAATATGATCCTTATACTGTATGAATGAATATCTATGTATTATGTGTAGGAGCTGGAATAATGATGTATGTGTAGGTATATGCTTTGTGTCAGTGTAAACAGGTACTCCTAAATTACTTATAGATAAACAAAAGACACCTCCTCGTGGTTCTAAAAAATACAATGTAAAAATACCATGCCCTTCTGGATTGCTAGCTTGCCATGGAATGAGAAGGTCTGGTCATGAGGATGAAGCTCATATATTCTGGTAAGATCATGAGAAGACAGGATTCCCTAGAGAAGAATCTTATGCTGGAAAACATTGAAGGCACAGGCAGCAGGGACGAAGATGGATATATGAGGTCACTTAAGCAATGAACATGAGCTTGAGGGAGCTCAGATGGGCAGTGGTTGGCTTTCTGAGGTCCACACAACTGAATGACTAAACAACAACAAAATATTGAATCTTCTATATGAGTAGAAATGTGAGGTATCTCCTCTTGGTGTAAGGATTAGCCTGGAAACAGACGCAGAGGATGTGATAGGGGGCATAGTCCTGGGACAGGTAAAAGGTAGTCAAATAGTAATTACAGCTAGTCAGACAAAGGTATACTATACAACTATCACCTCAAAACCAAGAACTTGCATCAGTTTCCATGTGAGATATTACACACGAAGGTGGAACTGTTACTGCACAACATTAGCCCGACTGGACATCTTGAGGGTCTAGGAAACAATCCCGGATACCTCCTTTGTGACACTTCTAGAAGCTTTCCCTTCAGAAGTACAAGCACGCAGACTGCTGACATGTCTGTCTATCTACATGTGGGTGGCATTAAAGCGAAATGAGAGGAGTGGTTAGTAAAAGAAGAATGGGAGCCATTCTGCAACTTTCTTATCTCCAGAGATATATATTTCTGGGTTTATATTTCGTAAATGCCTACACTAATATAATGCTTACAAAGAAAGTTCACAGCTCTAGAAATCCCACAAAGTGGCTTTTCCAAAATGGTGAACTTTATACAATTATTTGCCAATTCCTCTGAATGGAAAAACAATAAAATATTTTTCTCTATCGATAAATATTTGCAAGGATGATTTTAGGGTTTTTATTATTATTATTAACTTTGTAACGCGCCAACATATTCCGTAGCGCAATACAGGGGATAAAAAACAAGGAAAAATACAGCATTAAATACCTTCCAAAAATGGAGGACCCTGTTTTGAGCTTAGAATCTTTGCAGAAAATGCTTTTTCCCAAAGCATCCTAGAAGACTGAAAACTCGCCACTTACAATCTAAAGGGAATGGAAGGGGCAGAAATCTGGGAAATATTAAACAGATAAAAAGGGTCAGAAGAGAAGTGAAAGTTAGAAAGGTTTTTCATTTAGAAGGAGAGAGAAGGAAGGGTTGCTCAAATATCTTGCTCACAAATGTATATACTGGCAAAAAACTGGTGGAGTCTGCATAAACCTGTTTAAAAGTTGTAGCTTTGACTGGTAATGACTTTCTAATCAGATGGTCATAGCTAAAAATCCAGCTGACAATAAAGTATTCTGAAGACATCTACTCCAGACTGGAGTGAAGCACACCCACCGGGTTGATGGCAAATCAATTCTAGGCCCCTAGCTAAATATCATCCTCCGCATCAGAAGAGCTGTCAAGAACGCAATCTGCTTAATCCTGACACAGTTCACATGTTGTGGACCTGTACAAAGAAACACAGATAATGATAAAAATACCTAGAGTGGCTTTGAACAAACCTAAAAAGTGCACATTGTGGCCTCCCATGTCACCCTTGATGCAACTCTTCATTGAGGCAATGGATGAAGTGACACCCTGAAGGGACTAATCCTTTTTGTGACCATTAGATCCAAAAGAGAAACTTCCTCCAAAAACCCATTTTGACAGTTGACTGGTTAGAGAGATTGTAGCCGGCCCAAAACAGAGTGCCTTCCAAACAACCAAGCTGGATTTCTGATGATTTGGGCTAATGTCTGTTATGCCCACTAATCCCCCAAGGTTTGGTTTAGTAATCTCAGTTGTGTTTGTGTATTTTGCTGCATGCCCATCAATGTGTATGTGCTGTTGTCTCTATGAATGCATAGAATATATGTTTTACCACTTATACATATTTTAACTCCTTCTTTCTAGTCTTATTCCGCATGGTGTCACTAGATGATAACTTTTTTCCTGCACCAGAGAAGGTGAGAAATACATTATGAAACCTGATCTCCAGGACTTGAGACCATGTCACCATTGCCCTGACCCCTCCTCACAGAGTCCTGAGAACTTGATACCATCACACTGACCCTCCACATAGAGACCTAAGATTATGACATCATTGCCCTGAACCCTCCTCACAGAATCCCAAGAACATGATACCATCACACTGACCCTCCACATAGAGACCTAAGATTATGACATCATTGTCCTGACCCCTCCTCACAGAATCCCGAGAACATGATACCATCACACTGACCCTCCACATAGAGACCTAAGATTATGACATCATTGCCCTGACCCCTCCTCACAGAATCCCGAGAACATGATACCATCACACTGACCCTCCTCATAGAAACCTAAGATTATGACATCATTGCCCTGACCCCTCCACACAGAGTCCTGAGAACATGATACCATCACACTGACCCTCCTCATAGAGACCTAAGATTATGACATCATTGCCCTGACCCCTCCACACAGAGTCCTGAGAACATGATACCATCACACTGACCCTCCACATAGAGACCTAAGATTATGACATCATTGCCGTGACCCCTCCTCACAGAATCCCAAGAACATGATACCATCACACTGACCCTCCTCATAGAGACCTAAGAACATGACATCATTGCCCTGACCCCTCATCACAGAATCCCGAGAACATGATACCATCACACTGACCCTCCACATAGAGACCTAAGATTATGACATCATTGCCCTGACCCCTCCACACAGAGTCCTGAGAACATGATACCATCACACTGACCCTCCTCATAGAGACCTAAGAACATGACATCATTGCCCTGACCCCTCATCACAGAATCCTGAGAACATGATACCATCACACTGACCTTCCACATAGAGACCTAAGATTATGACATCATTGCCATGACCCCTCCACACAGAATCCTGAGAACATGATACCATCACACTGACCTTCCACATAGAGACCTAAGAACATGACATCATTGCCCTGACCCCTCCTCGCAGAATCCCAAGAACATGATACCATCACACTGACCCTCCTCATAGAGACCTAAGAACATGACATCATTGCCCTGACCCCTCCTCGCAGAATCCCAAGAACATGATACCATCACACTGACCCTCCTCATAGAGACCTAAGAACATAACATCATTGCCCTGACCCCTCCACACAGAATCCTGAGAACATGATACCATCACACTGACCCTCCTCATAGAAACCTAAGAACATGACATCATTGTCCTGACCCCTCCTCACAGAATCCCAAGAACATGATACCATCACACTGACCCTCCTCATAGAAACCCAAGAACAGGACATCATTGCCCTGACCCCTCCTCACAGAATTCAGAGAACATGATACCATCACACTGACCCTCCTCATAGAGACCTAAGAACATGACATCATTGCCCTGACCCCTCCTTACAGAGTCTTGAGAACATGACATTGCATCATGATTTTGTTGAATTTTGACAGAGCCCAATGAGCATGTCTTCCCCATCTTAGTCCATCCTATGTGACCTATGAACCTGTAGGATATCATTAATATTTAGTTGCTTGTTGTTTTTATATCTGTAGAACTGAAACCTTTCTTCTGTTCTTTCTAGTTCTCGGTGGTATACATTGAGGTAAGAGGCTCGTCATGGTGTCACTCACTCAACAAAGCAGTGTCCCTCATTAAGTCGGCTGAGCTTCTCATTTACAGGAGTGTCACTTATTATTAAGTATTGTTTTACTCATTAAGGAAGAAGATCCCATTTAGAGGCAGTGCCACTCATTAAGTGGACACAGCTAAACATTACGGGGGATTACTTCTATTTGTAGGGGTCTTGCTCTTGTGAGGATTCTTTGCTAGTCATTAAAAGACATTAAGCCATAGGTTCAATATATTAGTTGCGCCACTGATTGGGGCTGGGGTCAATCAGTGGAAGTCAGTGTCACTCAACAGGAGACAGTCATTCACTTACTATACTAAAAGTAGAAAACTATTAATAAACTATAATTACAAATAAAGGATAATAATTATACAACATTGTGTAAATTGATTCATTTGGTGGTATCACCTTAAGACAATGGGCCTTCCCATCTTTTGCCTGTACATTGGCTTGGAAAGATTCTAGAACAATAGTAACCCCCTCTGTATCAGTATATACTGATATATTTATTTTGTACTTAATAAGAATAAATAAATAAATAAAATCACAAGAGATTAGGAACAGTCACTTGTGTGGGCTGTGCGGGCTCTGCAGTGGGTGACTGTTGGTTCTATATGTTGAGGCTGTGCGGGCTCTGCATTGTGTGACTGTTAGCTCTATACGTTGAGGCTGTGCGGGCTCTGCATTGTGTGACTGTTAGCTCTATATGTTGAGGCTGTGCGGGCTCTGCATTGTGTGACTGTTAGCTCTATACGTTGAGGCTGTGCGGGCTCTGCATTGTGTGACTGTTAGCTCTATATGTTGAGGCTGTGCGGGCTCTGCATTGTGTGACTGTTAGCTCTATACGTTGAGGCTGTGTGGGCTATGCATTGTGTGACTGTTGGTTCTATACGTTGAGGCTGTGTGGGCTATGCATTGTGTGACTGTTAGCTCTATACGTTGAGGCTGTGCGGGCTCTGCATTGTGTGACTGTTGGCTCTATATGTTGAGGCTGTGCGGGCTCTGCATTGTGTGACTGTTGGTTCTATACGTTGAGGCTGTGCGGGCTCTGCATTGTGTGACTGTTGGCTCTATATGTTGAGGCTGTGTGGGCTATGCATTGTGTGACTGTTAGCTCTATACGTTGAGGCTGTGCGGGCTCTGCATTGTGTGACTGTTGGCTCTATATGTTGAGGCTGTGCGGGCTCTGCATTGTGTGACTGTTGGTTCTATACGTTGAGGCTGTGCGGGCTCTGCATTGTGTGACTGTTGGCTCTATATGTTGAGGTTGTGCGGGCTCTGCATTGTGTGACTGTTGGTTCTATACGTTGAGGCTGTGTGGGCTATGCATTGTGTGACTGTTAGCTCTATACGTTGAGGCTGTGTGGGCTATGCATTGTGTGACTGTTGGTTCTATACGTTGAGGCTGTGCGGGCTCTGCATTGTGTGACTGTTAGCTCTATACGTTGAGGCTGTGCGGGCTCTGCATTGTGTGACTGTTGGCTCTATATGTTGAGGCTGTGTGGGCTATGCATTGTGTGACTGTTAGCTCTATACGTTGAGGCTGTGCGGGCTCTGCATTGTGTGACTGTTGGCTCTATATGTTGAGGCTGTGCGGGCTCTGCATTGTGTGACTGTTGGTTCTATACGTTGAGGCTGTGCGGGCTCTGCATTGTGTGACTGTTGGCTCTATATGTTGAGGCTGTGCGGGCTCTGCATTGTGTGACTGTTGGTTCTATACGTTGAGGCTGTGTGGGCTATGCATTGTGTGACTGTTAGCTCTATACGTTGAGGCTGTGCGGGCTCTGCATTGTGTGACTGTTGGTTCTATACGTTGAGGCTGTGCGGGCTCTGCATTGTGTGACTGTTAGCTCTATACGTTGAGGCTGTGCGGGCTCTGCATTGTGTGACTGTTGGCTCTATATGTTGAGGCTGTGCGGGCTCTGCATTGTGTGACTGTTGGTTCTATACGTTGAGGCTGTGCGGGCTCTGCATTGTGTGACTGTTGGCTCTATATGTTGAGGCTGTGTGGGCTATGCATTGTGTGACTGTTGGTTCTATACGTTGAGGCTGTGCGGGCTCTGCATTGTGTGACTGTTGGCTCTATATGTTGAGGCTCTGCGGGCTCTGCATTGTGTGACTGTTGGTTCTATACGTTGAGGCTGTGCGGGTTCTGCATTGTGTCACTGTTGGCTCTATACGTTGAGGCTGTGTGGGCTATGCATTGTGTGACTGTTGGTTCTATACGTTGAGGCTGTGCGGGCTCTGCATTGTGTGACTGTTAGCTCTATACGTTGAGGCTGTGCGGGCTCTGCATTGTGTGACTGTTGGCTCTATATGTTGAGGCTGTGCGGGCTCTGCATTGTGTGACTGTTGGTTCTATACGTTGAGGCTGTGCGGGCTCTGCATTGTGTGACTGTTGGCTCTATATGTTGAGGCTGTGCGGGCTCTGCATTGTGTGACTGTTGGTTCTATACGTTGAGGCTGTGTGGGCTATGCATTGTGTGACTGTTAGCTCTATACGTTGAGGCTGTGTGGGCTATGCATTGTGTGACTGTTGGTTCTATATGTTGAGGCTCTGCGGGCTCTGCATTGTGTGACTGTTAGCTCTATACGTTGAGGCTGTGCGGGCTCTGCATTGTGTCACTGTTGGTTCTATATGTTGAGGCTGTGCGGGCTCTGCATTGTCTGACTGTTGGTTCTATACATTGAGGCTGTGCGGGCTCTGCATTGTGTGACTGTTGGCTCTATACGTTGAGGCTGTGCGGGCTCTGCATTGTGTGACTGTTGGCTCTATATGTTGAGGCTGTGCGGACTCTGCATTGTGTGACTGTTGGTTCTATACGTTGAGGCTGTGCGGGCTCTGCATGGTGTGACTGTTGGTTCTATACATTGAGGCTGTGCGGGCTCTGCATTGTGTGACTGTTGGCTCTATATGTTGAGGCTGTGCGGGCTCTGCATTGTGTGACTGTTGGTTCTACATGTTAAGGCTGTGCGGACTCTGCATTTTGTGACTGTTGGCTCTATACGTTGAGGCTGTGCGGGCTCTGCATTGTGTGACTGTTGGCTCTATACATTGAGGCTGTGCGGGCTCTGCATTGTGTGACTGTTGGCTCTATACGTTGAGGCTGTGCGGACTCTGCATTGTGTGACTGTTGGCTCTATACGTTGAGGCTCTGCGGGTTCTGTATTGGGTGACTTGGTTCTATATGTTGAGGCTCTGTGGGCTCTGCATTGTGTGACTGTTGGCTCTATAAGTTCAGGCTCTGCATTGTGTGACTGTTGGCTCTATACGTTGAGGCTCTGCGGGTTCTGTATTGGGTGACTTGGTTCTATATGTTGAGGCTCTGTGGGCTCTGCATTGTGTGACTGTTGGCTCTATAAGTTCAGGCTCTGCATTGTGTCACTGTTGGCTCTATACGTTGACGCTCTGCGGGCTCTGCATTGTGTCACTGTTGGCTCTATAAGTTCAGGCTCTGCATTGTGTCACTGTTGGCTCTATACGTTGAGGCTCTGCGGGCTCTGCATTGTCTCACTGTTGGCTCTATACGTTGACGCTCTGCGGGTTCTGCATTGTGTCACTGTTGGCTCTATACTTTGAGGCTGTGCGGGCTCTGCATTGTGTGACTGTTGGCTCTATACGTTGAGGCTGTGCGGGCTCTGCATTGTGTGACTGTTGGCTCTATACGTTGTGGCTGTGCGGGCTCTGCATTGTGTCACTGTTGGCTCTATACGTTGTGGCTGTGCGGGCTCTGCATTGTGTGACTGTTGGCTCTATACATTGATGCTCTGCAGGCTCTGCATTGTGTCACTGTTGGCTCTATACGTTGAGGTTCTGCGGGCTCTGCATTGTGTGACTGTTGGCTCTATACGTTGACGCTCTGCATTGTGTGACTGTTGGCTCTATACGTTGAGACTGTGCGGGCTCTGCATTGTGTCACTGTTGGCTCTATACGTTGAGGCTCTGCAGGCTCTGCATTGTGTGACTGTTGGCTCTATACGTTGAGGTTCTGCGGGCTCTGCATTGTGTGACTGTTGGCTCTATACGTTGTGGCTGTGCGGGCTCTGCATTGTGTCACTGTTGGCTCTATACGTTGTGGCTGTGCGGGCTCTGCATTGTGTGACTGTTGGCTCTATACGTTGAGGCTCTGCGGGCTCTGCATTGTGTGACTGTTGGCTCTATACGTTGAGGCTCTGCGGGCTCTGCATTGTGTGACTGTTGGCTCTATACGTTGAGGCTCTGCGGGCTCTGCATTGTGTCACTGTTGGTTCTATATTCTGTCCTTGCTCTTTCTTGGTGCATCAGGTTGGTCTTCTCTATTTTCCTTGTAGGATCCTCAGAGAAACCGTCTGAGTCAATGGTTGGATGTGGAGACCAAGAAGGGCATCACACAGGAGTCCTTCGCCCTCAGCTCGGAGCCCAGCCTGGGGACATACAAAGTGGTAGCAGAGATGGCAAATTCCCGGCGTGTGGAGCACCCCTTCTCTGTGGAGGAATATGGTATGTTTAGCAGTTTTATGATGATTTCAGATGACATTAAGGTGAGGTTCAGAAACACAAGAAAGACAAACAAAATAACTCTCTAGATGACTTTCTGAGTTGACCAATATGTCTTTATTACCTAGTATTTGGCTTTACTTGGTCAGTAGAGACTTGTACCAGACGATCATTGGCTTGTAAGATACATGTGATGTGTGAGTCTCCACAGGAACATACAACGTACACATATGTAACATTGACCAAGGAACATCATCCATATCAGGAACACGTTGTCATCCAATAGATTGAATGTTCTTAAATCATTGTAAAATAAATATATATTATCAGGAGATCAGGAGTTAAGTTTGTGATCTCCAACACTCCAGAAATCAGGAAATATTACGTTTTATCTTGTAAAATACCTCCCCTAGCTTCTGATGTTGTTTCTTCTGATTGGTTGTTGTGCCCCACTCTTCTTCCACCAATCACACCTCATCTGGGACCATTTATTGCTGCTGTTGTAGGGTTCTGTGGCTCTGAGTACTTCGGGTTGCTCCTGTGCCTCCTGTTCTTTGTTACTACAGTTCCTTTTCCATTTCTTTTCCTGCTGTCCCGGATTGTAAGTGACCTCATTGGATTTCTGTGGCCCCAGTTCGTTGACTTGTCTGACCATTCTTTGCCTGTGACCTTTGACTTGTCGTCCTCTGGTGGTTCGCCCCTGAGGGGTTTGACCCGGACAACCCTGACAGATGGGCTCTCATCTAGTATTATCCTTCATTCCATGTAATGACTAGGCTTTTAGAGATACACACAATTAAAGGACCACTGTGGTCAATATTTTGTAATAGCCCCTTTGAAGAAGAGATCCTGAAAATAAGCAATATTATTTTAGAGGCTAAAAATAAACATACCACAATATATTACCTTTTCTGTGTTATTATGCTGCTCAAGAATCTGCGTTTTAGTTTTTAGTGACTTCATCCTGAGGTGGGAGGAGACTTTAAATACACAAGAGTTTTGTATTTGCACAATGTGAAAGTGGCAGATGCATCTGCCAGTGATCTTATTAACTGTAATGGAAAGCTCCTTAGTATACAAAGACACAACCTGTTGAGACAGGCGCTGCAAAAAGCAGTCTTAGAACACAGAATAGAATAATTGCTTATGGTCGTCCATATCCTAAAGCATATAATACAACTGATATAATATAATGCTGCCCGAATCAAAGCTAAGAATTAACCGATAGACCGGTCAAAATAGAAATACCTTTTGGCAAAGCCCTTAGGGTATTTTTTTTTTTTTTAAACGTAACCTTTAATAACTACTGTATTAAAGGTAAAAAATAAAAATAAAATAAAGTGATATTTCTGTCGCTTAATAACAATAAAAATAATGTACTCTGATGACTTTTATCATGCCCTATATTATTATATTTGGTCCCTGGTTTTCCATATACTCAAGTGTTCTCTCATAACATATCTCTCCTGAGAATGTGAGTTTTACTTGAAGTTCTTTAATGGGATGAGCACTTCCAAGTCTGATCGGTAGTTCAGCAGTTTGTGCTTTTTAGCCATTTTGGGTACTTTAAACACAGTAATGATTTCTATATTACAAATTACAAGTGCTTTGGTGAATAGATTCAGTAACTAATTGTAACTCTATTTACTGAGCTGTTGTACAGTCACAAATCATAGATGAGAACTGACTCCAGAAAGTCCAGTGTAATAAACCCTCCTGGACACCACCTAACATTCCTTATTCACAGAAAACAGAGTGGATAGGAACAGCAATATACACTATTTACAAATCTCTCATCATGATCACTTAAATGGATTGTCTGTTTTTTATTTAAATATTGTGCCGGTTGTAGGGTTACTTTGAATTCGGAAAGCATGGGATATCGAATCTGAATGATCTGACTAATAAAAGACTCTTCTCTGGTATACTGATAAATTCAGCTTGTGATTATATGTGATCAGTATATACGATCCTGCTGTCAGACTTAAGTGTCCTGGATCCTGTTACTGTTCATTGTGTGGTTTGTTTTTATATCTTCCTAGAATATTGCCCGTCAAAAAATGACGGCAATGAAAGTGTAAGTGAGCTCTGGGTGTTTGGTGTATGTAATGTGGCTGATGTAGCGCCGTTCGTTTTCTATGTCGTGCAAGTTTTTCGGAATATCCGTAGGTGTTTGGTGGTGTTTTGCGTGTTTAGGTGACCTTCAGCCTCGTTTTTGTTTTGTTCGCCGGCTATTTTTTCTCTCGCTTAGGTGATTTTCGGGTGTCTAAACTCCGAAATTTGTGCTTAAATGGAGGTGTAACTTCACTTGCAGAGGTCCTGGGTGCCCCCCTTGCTGTGAGTAACCTTTTTATGTGTTTGTTGTTTGTATTTGTTGTGTTTGTAATGTTTTTGGCGTCGCGCGGGTTGCGTCCTTGTTTTGTTATCTCGTAGGTGTTTTTCGGCAAATACGTAGGTGTTTGGTGGCGTTTTGCGTCTTTAGACTGCTGTAGCCTCGTTTTTGTTTTTTTTCGGCGACCATTGTTTCTCTTGCTTAGAGAATTTTTTAGTGTCTAAACTGCTTTAATTTCAGTTAAATTGAGGTGTAAGTTTAGTTTTCGAGGTCCTGGATGCTCCCTCTTGATGTAGGTAAGCTTTTTATGTATTTGTTGTGTGTATTTGTTTGATTTTTGATGTGCTGCGGCTGTTTTTTGCGAGGTAACGTGTCTCGTATTTTGTTTGCGTTAAGACCTAAAGTTGGCGAGGGTCGCAGTTGCTGGCAAGGAGCGCCTTTGGCTGCGACCCTAGCTTCGCGGGGCTTCACGGGGCCTTTGAGGGCCACGGGCTCGCTATGTGAGCCAGCAAGCGTTAGCAACAACTCGTATGCTCACAACTATATATGTGATAACTCAGCCAAATATTTACACTCAGGTTGTCCAGATGGTCAAGGTCTGTTTCTGTAGTATTCTTAGGTCATACTTTTTTTCCACCCTCACTTCAACAAAACATACAACATATGCTACCAACTTTGGACTTTAACATCCCACGAAAGAAAAGCTTTAAGATCACTACAGAACAACAAGGATATTACAACAAGTCCAGTAGACAGAGGATGAACTGTGGTTATTATGGAAACCAACGATTACATGAAAGAAGCATACAGGCCACTCTCTGAGGAGTGACATTATAGCCAACGTCAGGCTGACGCCATCCGTACCTACACCACACAACTAAAAATGGTTTCCTCCAGGTATTAGAGACCAGGTAAAAAAATGTATGTCTTCAAATCCAAATGGGGTCCTTCTACATGCTTCCAAAAATATACAAAGTAGGAAACCCAGGAAGACGTACACATACACTAACAGAGTCTCTGGCTGGGTGGAAACCATTCTGTAACCCCTGGTAAAGAAAACACCCACCTACCTTCAGGATCCCATGGATCTGCTACACAAATGTCCCCCATTGGACCTGTTCCAGAAGGAACCAACAAGGCCATTTATGGATTTGTAATCTTTTACACACAAGGATGGTGTAGCAGCCAGTCAAATTACTTGGACCTTCAGTACCAGTCACACACCTGACACAACTAATTCTCACCTACAACTATAAGTTTGAGTAGAACCTCTGTCTACAGCAGGAGGGGACAGCCATGGGTATACGAATGGCACCACAATATGCCAATCTATTAATGAGAGAAACTAAAGACTGAGTATAGGTCAACCGTCAATAAAGAGATTGTTCTGTCTTTATTTCATAGTTTGCCTGATTAATAGATTATGAGATCCCTAAAGCTTACACTCTAATCCCTCTGAGTTATCCATTAATTGTATCACAATTTACTCCATTTTGTTTCCTGTTTTTGCATAACTAACATGGTACCAACCTCATTACGTACTTTGGACATATCACACTGCGCTAGTGTTTGCCACTCTACAGTATTAGAATTTATATGCCAACTTGACACCTTCAGCCATATGTTCTATGTTATCTAGTAATATTTATTTCTCTTAATCTTTCAGTGTTACCCAAATATGAGGTTGAGGTCAAAATGCCCTCTGTTATAACCATCCTGGATAAAGAATTAAAATTTACTGTGTGTGGCAAGTAAGTATACAGCAGGGGCAGCAGAAAGTACCCCCACAGTACCCTGATAATGCATTACACAGTATGGCTAGTAGCAACACACACATCGCTCTGCTATAGTGAGTATAATTTACCATGCCCAGCAGCAGTGCCAACCTCCCCCACACACTGCTCTATTATAGTGAGTATTATATACCATGCCCAGCAGCAGTGCCAACCTCCCACACAGTGCTCTGTTACAGTGAGTATTATATACCATGCCCAGCAGCAGTGCCAACCTCCCCCACACACTGCTCTATTATAGTGAGTATTATAGAGTATTATATACCATGCCCATCAGCAGTGCCAACCTCCCCCACACACTGATCTGTTACAAGGAGTATTATATGCCATGCCCATCAGCAGTGCCAACCTCCCCCACACACTGCTCTGTTACATGGAGTATTATAGAGTATTATATACCATGCCCATCAGTAGTGCCAACCTCCCCCACACACTGCTCTGTTACAGTGAGTATTATAGAGTATTATATACCATGCCCATCAGCAGTGCCAACCTCCCCCACACACTGCTCTGTTACAGGGAGTATTATATACCATGCCCAGCAGCAGTGCCAACATCCCCCACACACTGCTCTGTTACATGGAGTATTATATGCCATGCCCATCAGCAGTGCCAATCTCCCCCACACACTGCTCTGTTACAGTGAGTATTATATGCCATGCCCATCAGCAGTGCCAACCTCCCCCACACACTGCTCTGTTACAGGGAGTATTATATACCATGCCCAGCAGCAGTGCCAACCTCCCCCACACACTGCTCTGTTACAGTGAGTATTATAGAGTATTATATACCATGCCCATCAGTAGTGCCAACCTCCCCCACACACTGCTCTGTTACAGTGAGTATTATAGAGTATTATATACCATGCCCATCAGCAGTGCCAACCTCCCCCACACACTGCTCTGTTACAGGGAGTATTATATACCATGCCCAGCAGCAGTGCCAACCTCCCCCACACACTGCTCTGTTACAGTGAGTATTATAGAGTATTATATACCATGCCCATCAGCAGTGCCAACCTCCCCCACACACTGCTCTGTTACAGTGAGTATTATATACCATGGCCATCAGAAGTGCCAACCTCCCCCACACACTGCTCTGTTACAGTGAGTATTATATACCATGCCCAGCAGCAGTGCCAACCTCCCCCACACACTGCTCTGTTACAGTGAGTATTATATACCATGCCCAGCAGCTGTGCCAACCTCACCCACACACTGCTCTGTTACAGGGAGTATTATATACCATGCCCAGCAGCAGTGCCAACCTCCCCCACACACTGCTCTGTTACAGTGAGTATTATATACCATGCCCAGCAGCTGTGCCAACCTCCCCCACACACTGCTCTGTTACAGGGAGTATTATATGCCATGCCCATCAGCAGTGCCATCCTCCCCCACACACTGCTCTGTTACAGTGAGTATTATATACCATGCCCAGCAGCTGTGCCAACCTCCCCCACACACTGCTCTGTTACAGTGAGTATTATATGCCATGCCCATCAGCAGTGCCATCCTCCCCCACACACTGCTCTGTTACAGTGAGTATTATATACCATGCCCAGCAGCTGTGCCAACCTCCCCCACACACTGCTCTGTTACAGTGAGTATTATATGCCATGCCCATCAGCAGTGCCAACCTCCCCCACACACTGCTCTGTTACAGGGAGTATTATATACCATGCCCAGCAGCAGTGCCAACCTCCCCCACACACTGCTCTGTTACAGGGAGTATTATATACCATGCCCAGCAGCAGTGCCAACCTCCCCCACACACTGCTCTGTTACAGGTAGTATTATATACCATGCCCAGCAGCAGTGCCAACATCCCCCACACACTGCTCTGTTACATGGAGTATTATATGCCATGCCCATCAGCAGTGCCAACCTCCCCCACACACTGCTCTGTTACAGGGAGTATTATATACCATGCCCAGCAGCAGTGCCAACCTCCCCCACACACCGCTCTGTTACAGTGAGTATTATATACCATGCCCAGCAGCTGTGCCAACCTCCCCCACACACCGCTCTGTTACAGTGAGTATTATATACCATGCCCAGCAGCAGTGCCAGACATCCCCACACAGTACGCTGGGCATGGGGAACCAACATAACATAAAGACATATTAAATAACTATAAAACAATTACTGAGACCAGTCCCTATGAGGGTGGGTCAGACAAGGTACAACTTCCCCACCCCACAACCACATAAATAAGAGTCCAGATACGGTTAGCTCCTTCAGGTCATTATGTGGCCAGAGTAATGGCCTGTTTTAAAAATGTTAATCCATCCTAGGTGGATCATATGAGTCCAAAGGGGCTGATGGTCAGGGGGATCATGGCAGCCTCTTTTTTTTATTTTACACCCAGTATTTACCCAGCAGTGTCTTCGAGGAGGTCAGAACACTCTACTGAAAGTATTACTACTTTGCAGTTACTATAGGGATGTTTAAAAGTAAGGAAGGAGGTTGGAAAAGTAAATTGAATGTTCCTCTCAACAGATACACATATGGCAAACCAGTGTCCGGAGAGATGAAGGTCCGTGTCTACAGAAAGTTCACACAAAGCTATTCAAGATGTCCCAAGCAAGAAGACAGTGTGTATGAGGAGCTATCCCATCACGTGAGTATTAAAGTAGACTTTGAGTCTAAGATGGCCGCATCTGAAGACCTCACAGCATGGGACACATATATATATACAGTATATGGGTACCTGGCATTGCGGGACTTGCTATGAGTGGTATCCTCCTCTTTTTCAGACTGATGCAAATGGCTGTTTCTCAGACGTGGTGAATACCAAGATCTTCCAAATGCAACGTTCAGGATATGAAATGAAAATCCACGCATTGGCCACCATAATAGAGGAAGGAACAGGTGAGAAGAATTAATGAGTGATGATGGGAAGGGGGTAAATACTGTGTGTACGTGGTTAGAGGGGTGCAACATATGGAATATTAAGTGGTGATTGGTTTCAGTTAAGGTCGCCCTCTGGTTTCTATCTGAGTGGGGTTTCTGGATCTCTGTTGCAAGTAATATCTACATTAGTATAATACTTGACAATCAATACAGGAGCATTCAGGACTGTAGTGTCTGGAAACAAATCATTGGCAATAATTGTATAATCCTAACAGTATGCTGGCTCAGACTCAATGGGTGCCACGAATCTGGAAGGTCGCCCTTTACTGACTAAACAGTCTCCTAGCCTACAGCTGAACCATACTCAGTAAACATGGTGTCCGATGTCCACTCGCACAGTACTATCCTTATTGCTGTATCACTTCATATATTGAGTTTGCATCAATCGTAAAAGTTACATAGGTAAGTGAGCAGAAATATACCATATTGGTAAACCTGGCTGTGATGGTAATAATAGACCTTACAGGTAGATCAAAATTGCAAATAGTTACAAACTATGGGCCCTATTAAATTCTCCCTCGTAGTTCTCTCGGTGCTCGCAAAAGGCAGTTTTCCTGCTGTTTGCGAGAACCGAATCTCTCGCAGCCTGCTTTACGATATGACTGCGAGAAAATGGCCGAGAATAGGCTCCGAGAGAGCTACGTAGCCTTAAATCTATGCACGAGTCTCGCATATCGTAAGAATCCCTACGTGGACAAAAAGTCCACGCAAGGGATCCGAAAGCCTCTACGTGCTGCCTCGGAACAGCCCGAGACAGCAGCGTGAGGCTCCCCCCTGCACCCTATACACATCCCCATGCTGCAGGGGTCTCTATCAGGACCCCTGCAGCACCCCCACATTAACCCCTTGCAGCGGGGGTCCCCGATCTGCATAGATCAGGCCCCCCGCTGCATTTAAAACTTTTAAATTCCCCGCCGCGGCTCCTTAAAGGGACCGCGGCACACTATTAGCCAATCCCGGCCGCGGCACTTAAAATTAACCCCCCTCTATGCTGGGGGTCCCCATCGGGACCCCCGAAGTGTCCCCATATAAACCCCCTGCAGCGGGGGGCCCCGATCGGCACCGATCGTGACCCTGCTGCAATTCAATTTTAAATTTCCCGCCTCGCGGGTCCTCAAAGGACCGTAAAGGTCCTGAAAGGACTCGCACTAAAAATAATAACCCCAGGCAACTATAATTACCCCATTAACTCATGATGGTCAATCCAGACCACCATAAGGCCTAAATTAACCCATTAACTCATGGTGGTCAATCCAGACCACCATAAGACCTAAATTAACCCATTAACTCATGATGGTCAATCCAGACCACCATAAGGCCTAAATTAACCCATTAACTCATGGTGGTCAATCCAGACCACCATAAGACCTAAATTAACCCATTAACTCATGATGGTCAATCCAGACCACCATAAGGCCTAAATTAACCCATTAACTCATGGTGGTCAATCCAGACCACCATAAGACCTAAATTAACCCATTAACTCATGATGGTCAATCCAGACCAGCATAAGGCCTAAATTAACCCATTAACTCATGATGGTCAATACAGACCAGCATAAGGCTCTATTTAACCCCATCAGTCCCATAAGGGTATATTATTACCATTATGGGCCTGTTACAACCCAACATTAACCACATAAGTGCCATGATGGTCCTCAAGGACCATCATGACACTAACTACAAACACTACACTATAACCCCCAATAAACCATTTAATCTAAACTAACCCCCCTCTACACTAATCTATTAACACTTACACTACCTACCTACACTACCTACCCCCTAATAAACCTCCCCAACACTCTAATTACAAAAAACAAAAAACCTACAGTACAAAAAACAAAAAAACCTACAGTACAGAAAACAAAAAAAAATTACAACCCCACCCCCCACTACAGAAAACAAAAAAATACATTACAACCCCACCCCCCACTACAGAAAATAAAAAAATTACACACCTGAAAAGGAAAGACAGATAAACACAATACAATACATACATATAATACATTAAATACATTACATACAATACATGACATTACATATAATATATTAAATATAATATATTACATATAATATATTACATATAATACATTACATACATTACATACAATACATGACATTACATATAATATATTAAATATAATATATTACATATAATATATTACATATAATATATTACATATAGTCCTAATCAAATACCCCCTATCTATCTAACATACAATCTATTTAATTTAAAATAAATCCTAACTATATCAAATACATCCCCCTATCTATCTAATATACAAAAAATCCTAACTACATACACAGACCCTTATTCTAAACTAAAATAAAATAATTACAGTCCTAACTACATACACAGACCCTAATTCTAAGCTAAAATCAATAAATTAAGACCACTTACCTTTAAGATGTTGCTTCAGATCACTAACCTATGGGTCAAACAAAAAATAAAAATTAGTACAAAACATTAACATCAAATAAATAAACATTCTATACATTCTAAATATTCAACTCACCTTTACAGCATGTCCAGTCACTGTTTATCTCTTCCGGCGCGGCCCTGTTAAAAAAAAAACACAATACATGAATACATGAATACAATATATAAACAATAAATAAAATACACAAATAAACATCTAAATATACATTTAACTTACCTCCCCGCGATGTCCCCGGCCTTCTCTCCTTCAGCCCCGGCTGGGCCGCGGAACCATCCGCGCTCTAAAAAAAAAAAAGAAAAAAAACTAACGGAGGTCTGCACTGGCAGACCTCCCCGACGCTACTGAACCTCCCGGAGTCGTTTCCGGGAGGAAATTGGCATTGGCGGCTTGTGATTGGCTGAAAAAGCTGTCTATCAATTTCAGCCAATCAAAAGTCGTCAATGTGTGAGCCAATCAGGATGGGATACACCCCAATATCCCACCCTGATTGGCTAAAACACTTGTCTATCTTTATGGGAACCAATCACAACGCTCAGATGCCTTCAGCCAATCACTATGGGATACACCCCCACGGAGTGATTGGTAGAAGACATCTGCGCATCCTGATTGGCTCCTACATTGACGACTTTTGATTGGCTGACAGCTTTTTCAGCCAATCACAAGCCGCCAATGCCAATTTCCTCCCGGAAACGACTCCGGGAGGTTCAGTAGCGTCGGGGAGGTCTGCCAGTGCAGACCTCCGTTATTTTTTTTTTTATTTTTTTTTAGAGCGCGGATGGTTCCGCGGCCCAGCCGGGGCTGAAGGAGAGAAGGCCGGGGACATCGCGGGGAGGTAAGTTAAATGTATATTTAGATGTTTATTTGTGTATTTTATTTATTGTTTATATATTGTATTCATGTATTCATGTATTGTGTTTTTTTTTTTTTAACAGGGCCGCGCCGGAAGAGCTTAACAGTGACTGGACATGCTGTAAAGGTGAGTTGAATATGTAGAATGTATATAATGTTTATTTATTTGATGTTAATGTTTTGTACTAATTTTTTTTTTTGTTTGACCCATAGGTTAGTGATCTGAAGCAACATCTTAAAGGTAAGTGGTCTTAATTTATTGATTTTAGCTTAGAATTAGGGTCTGTGTATGTAGTTAGGACTGTAATTATTTTATTTTATTTTAGAATAAGGGTCTGTGTATGTAGTTAGGATTTTTTGTATATTAGATAGATAGGGGGATGTATTTGATATAGTTAGGATTTATTTTAAATTAAATAGATTGTATGTTAGATAGATAGGGGGTATTTGATTAGGACTATATGTAATATATTATATGTAATATATTATATTTAATATATTATATTTAATATATTATATGTAATGTCATGTATTGTATGTAATGTATGTAATGTATTATATGTAATATATTATATTTAATATATTATATTTAATATATTATATGTAATGTCATGTATTGTATGTAATGTATGTAATGTATTATATGTAATATATTATATTTAATATATTATATTTAATATATTATATGTAATGTCATGTATTGTATGTAATGTATGTAATGTATTATATGTATTATTGTATTGTGTTTATCTGTCTTTCCTTTTCAGGTGTGTAATTTTTTTATTTTCTGTACTGTAGGTTTTTTTGTTTTTTGTACTGTAGGTTTTTTGTTTTCTGTGCTGTAGGTTTATTGTTTTTTGTAATTAGAGTGTTGGGGAGGTTTATTAGGGGGTAGGTAGTGTAGGTAGGTAGTGTAAGTGTTAAAAGATTAGTGTAGAGGGGGGTTAGTTTAGATTAAATGGTTTATTGGGGGTTATAGTGTAGTGTTTGTAGTTAGTGTCATGATGGTCCTTGAGGACCATCATGGCACTTATGTGGTTAATGTTGGGTTGTAACAGGCCCATAATGGTAATAATATACCCTTATGGGACTGATGGGGTTAAATAGAGCCTTATGGTGGTCTGTATTGACCACCATGAGTTAATGGGTTAATTTAGGCCTTATGGTGGTCTGGATTGACCATCATTACTTAATGGGTTAATTTAGGCCTTATGGTGGTCTGGATTGACCACCATGAGTTAATGGGTTAATTTAGGCCTTATGGTGGTCTGTATTGACCATCATTACTTAATGGGTTAATTTAGGCCTTATGGTGGTCTGGATTGACCACCATGAGTTAATGGGTTAATTTAGGCCTTATGGTGGTCTGTATTGACCATCATTACTTAATGGGTTAATTTAGGCCTTATGGTGGTCTGGATTGACCATCATGAGTTAATGGGGTAATTATAGTTGCCTGGGGTTAATATTTTTAGTGCGAGTCCTTTCAGGACCTTTACGGTCCTTTGAGGACCCGCGAGGCGGGAAATTTAAAATTGAATTGCAGCAGGGTCACGATCGGTGCCGATCGGGGGCCCCCCGCTGCAGGGGGTTTATATGGGGACACTTCGGGGGTCCCGATGGGGACCCCCAGCATAGAGGGGGGTTAATTTTAAGTGCCGCGGCCGGGATTGGGTAATAGTGTGCCGCGGCCCCTTTAAGGAGCCGCGGCGGGGAATTTAAAAGTTTTAAATGCAGCGGGGGGCCTGATCTATGCAGATCGGGGACCCCCCCCTGCAATGGGTTTATGTGGGGACACTTCGGGGGTCCCGATGGGGACCCCCAGCATAGAGGGGGGTTAATTTTAAGTGCCGCGGCCGGGATTGGGTAATAGTGTGCCGCGGCCCCTTTAAGGAGCCGCGGCGGGGAATTTAAAAGTTTTAAATGCAGCGGGGGCCTGATCAGTGCCGATCGGGGACCCCCGCTGCAAGGGGTTAATGTGTGGGGGCTGCGGGGGTTCCTATGGACCCCTGCAGCAAGGTGTTCATGTGAGGACACTTCGGGGGTCCCGACAGGGACCCCCGCATTGAGGGGGGGTTCATTTTAGGTGCCTGGGGGGGGTTTGGAGTACCCCCCACGGCAATGCTTATGTGGGGGACTGCCGCGGAGGTCCCTTTTAGGACCCCCGCAGCACTTGATGAGGAGTGGGAGCCTGCGATATCATCTCGCAGGCTGTCACTCCTCATGTACATTTACGCAGTGTAGATACGTACGGCCCTGCTGCGTAGCTCACACGTTGCTCGCAGCAGGGCTAATTTAATAGCATTGTAAGTTAGAGAAACTTTGCAGTACGTAGGGCTTAAGTAGAAGCCTCTTATTTACGAGGCTGGAATTTAATAGGGCCCTATATATTGATCCAAGTAGGTGGTCCTGATACCCGAGAAAATATTGCTGGGAAGACTAATTAGTAAAAAAATGGCAATATGTTAAACCTACAGAAAGGAATAGTGAATATGCAGTTTAATCAATAATAAACTTGATAGCCAGTAAGGAAGAAACATCCCAAAAATACAGTATAGGAATTGCCCACTTAAACAATGTTATACACAACAGCATAGACAAACATAAAGGCAACCAACCACTTACCTGATAAGCAATAGCCACCAATATGAATGTATGCTCCCACGTTCCACCAATATGAACGTATGCTCCCACGTGCCACCAATATGAACGTATGCTCCCACGTGCCACCAATATGAACGTATGCTCCCACATGCCACCAATATGAACGTGTGCTCCCACGTGCCACCAATATGAACGTGTGCTCCCACGTGCCACCAATATGAACGTATGCTCCCACATGCCACCAATATGAACGTGTGCTCCCACGTGCCACCAATATGAACGTGTGCTCCCACGTGCCACCAATATGAACGTATGCTCCCACATGCCACCAATATGAACGTGTGCTCCCACGTGCCACCAATATGAACGTATACTCCCACTTGCCACCAATATGAACGTATGCTCCCACATGCCACCAATATGAACGTGTGCTCCCACGTGCCACCAATATGAACGTATGCTCTCACTTGCCACCAATATGAACGTATGCTCCCACGTGCCACCAATATGAACGTATGCTCCCACGTGCCACCAATATGAACGTATGCTCCCACATGCCACCAATATGAACGTGTGCTCCCACGTGCCACCAATATGAACGTGTGCTCCCACGTGCCACCAATATGAACGTATGCTCCCACATGCCACCAATATGAACGTGTGCTCCCACGTGCCACCAATATGAACGTGTGCTCCCACGTGCCACCAATATGAACGTATGCTCCCACATGCCACCAATATGAACGTGTGCTCCCACGTGCCACCAATATGAACGTATACTCCCACTTGCCACCAATATGAACGTATGCTCCCACATGCCACCAATATGAACGTGTGCTCCCACGTGCCACCAATATGAACGTATGCTCCCACGTGCCACCAATATGAACGTATACTCCCACGTGCCACCAATATAAACGTATGCTCCCACTTGCCACCAATATAAACGTATGCTCCCACTCTTGCCACCAATATGAACGTATACTCCCACTTGCCACCAATATGAACGTATACTCCCACTTGCCACCAATATGAACGTATACTCCTGCGTGCCACCAATATGAACGTATGCTCCCACTTGCCACCAATATGAAGGAATGCTCCCACTTGCCATCAATATGAATGTATATTCACACTTGCCACCAATTTGAACGTATGCTCCCACTTGCCACCAATATGAACGTATACTCTCACTTGCACCCAATATGAACGTATACTCCCGCGTGCCACCAATATGAACGTATGCTCCCGCGTGCCGCCAATATGAACGTGTGCTCCCCCGTGCCACCAATATGAACGTATGCTCCCACGTGCCACCAATATGAACGTATGCTCCCACGTGCCACCAATATGAACGTATGCTCCCACGTGCCACCAATATGAACGTATGCTCCCATGTGCCACCAATATGAACGTATGCTCCCACATGCCACCAATATGAACGTGTGCTCCCACGTGCCACCAATATGAACGTATGCTCCCACGTGCCACCAATATGAACGTATACTTCCACGTGCCACCAATATGAACGTATGCTCCCACGTGCCACCAATATGAACGTATGCTCCCACGTGCCACCAATATGAACGTATACTCCCACGTGCCACCAATATGAACGATGCTTCCACTTGCCACCAATATGAACGTATACTCCCACTTGCACCCAATATGAACGTGTACTCCCACGTGCCACCAATATAAACGTATGCTCCCACTTGCCACCAATATAAACGTATGCTCCCACTTGCCACCAATATGAACGTATACTCCCACTTGCCACCAATATGAACGTATACTCCCACGTGCCACCAATATGAACGATGCTTCCACTTGCCACCAATATGAACGTATACTCCCACTTGCACCCAATATGAACGTGTACTCCCACGTGCCACCAATATAAACGTATGCTCCCACTTGCCACCAATATAAACGTATGCTCCCACTTGCCACCAATATGAACGTATACTCCCACTTGCCACCAATATGAACGTATACTCCTGCGTGCCACCAATATGAACGTATGCTCCCACTTGCCACCAATATGAAGGAATGCTCCCACTTGCCATCAATATGAATGTATATTCACACTTGCCACCAATATGAACGTATACTCCCACTTGCCACCAATATGAACGTATACTCTCACTTGCACCCAATATGAACGTATACTCCCGCGTGCCACCAATATGAACGTATGCTCCCGCGTGCCACCAATATGAACGTATACTCCCACTTGCCACCAATATGAACGTATACTCCCACTTGCCACCAATATGAATGTATACTCCCACGTGCCACCAATATTAACGTATGCTCCCACGTGCCACCAATATGAACGTATGCTCCCACTTGCCACCAATATGAATGTATACTCCCACTTGCACCCAATATGAACGTATACTCCCACGTGCCACCAATATGAACGTATGCTCCCACTTGCCACCAATATGAACGTATACTCCCACTTGCACCCAATATGAACGTATGCTCCCACTTGCCACCAATATGAACGTATGCTCCCACTTGCCACACTGAAGGTAAAGGACTATTAAACAACATGAATGTCATGCTGCCACTAAACACACGTAAGAAAAAGGACATAAGCAGCGAGAGAAAGAAATCCAGTGAGATGGACCAACAGTACAGTCCTGAAAACAAGCTCCTCAGACATGTAACCGCAGTGTCCCTCTGATGCCATTAGGAGGTGGCTTCATGTTAGTGCTAATGCTCTTCCAGCTAAACAATATTGAAAATACTCCAATCAAACATTAAGGTGCAGATACTCTGCAGGGACACCATGATGCAAACTAAAAGTAAAACCCTAATCACTAATCAGTAGAGAGAGGTTTCAGTGAGGATAATACCCACTCAGGACCCAATCACTAATCAGTAGAGAGAGGTACCAGTGAGGATAATAACCACTCAGGACCCAATCACTAATCAGTATAGAGAGGTACCAGTGAGGATAATACCCACTCAGGACCCAATCACTAATCAGTACAGAGAGGTACCAGTGAGGATAATAACCACTCAGGACCCAATCACTAATCAGTACAGAGAGGTACCAGTGAGGACAATAACCACTTAGGATTATATAGGAAAGACACAATTACTCCAATAGATGAGAACAACTAATCTGGAAATGAATAAATGGCAAATCCTGATAGATATTGACTGATATAAAAACTCTATAAATGTGACAAACCTTTTAATTTCACTTTCCACGCCATTCCAAGGGATCAGGACATCATCAATGTACCTGATTCAGAGCAGGACCTTCTCAGTTAACTCACTCATTGACTCGTCGTGAGTAGATTCCCACCAGCCTAGGTAGATGTTTGCCTAGATAAGGGCACAAGGCGTGCCCATAGCTGTACCTTTGGTCTTGTCCATTAAAGATGAAGTAATTCATTGCCAAAATAATTTTTTGTAATTTCAACAATCCAGAACTGAAACTCCATCCAAGCAACCATGACACGAGAAATAGCAGAATCCTCAGGTGAGGTGCCACTGATGTGTCAAGACACAGCAAGCTAGTGTGCACCATATGTTGTCAGGTGTGCATCTATCACTCTTGTTTGTGCCGTATGCAAATCCCTTAGACTATCCCTTAGGCAGTGAGAGTAATCCAGATGTGGGCCCTTGCTCATTACGCCTAGAGAGAAACATATGTCTGGGAGTTCTTATTTTGGTCTGGTTTGCCCTTAGGACTGGGTCCAGTCTGACATGCTTAAGGAGTTACATTTTCTGTAATAGCATAAATGAGCAGAAACTTGAGAGATTGCACCCTGAGTGGGCACCATCCCATTAACTAGTGTCTGTGCATCACCCACTTTTGTTTGTTCAGTATTGGTGTAAATATCCAAGCCATAGCATTTAGAGGTGGCAGAAAAAACCCAGCAAACACAGATCTCAGGGAGCTTCCATGAAATATGTTCTATCATTCATCACTTAGTGGGCACAGCTCATTATTGGATATTCAAAAGGGCACATTGCTAATACTGATCTCTTTGCAGATGTGGAGATTGTAGGTGAAGGGTCCTCTGAAATCCAATCCACCATCTCTAAAGTATCATTCAAAGAGGTGGACACACACTTCAAGCGGGGCATCCCCTTGTATGGAAGGGTGAGTACAGGAGTTAACGGAGTGGGGATTACGTGTCCAAAGAAAGTTCAGACATGCAGGGATGTTTATTACCATATTGTGTCAGCTTCCCATTTGACATAGAGAGAATCTAAGAAAAGATACAATCCTTCAGAAACTTAGACTCACCTAGCGATGTTTCTGTGTTTTTCTTGAGTGTAACATGTTGTTGCTGTTACTTCACATAGGTGTACCTGGAGGATGCAGCTGGAAATCCCATCAGTAATGAGAAAGTGAAGATCTTTGTGGGGTTCGATGGAACAAATTACACCTACACTACTGGGTCAGATGGAACAGCAGACTTCTCCATCGACACCAGCTCTATCAAACAGTCATCTTTTAATATTAGAGTGAGATATCTTTACATATTAGTTTAAATATGGGGATCTCTATTATACTTGATCTTGCCACATTCCTATTATTTTTGGCCTCCATTTCCAGACCTCTTCACCATATTAGAGGCTCAGGAGTCTGTTCCCCCTGGTCAAGTTCCTGCCACTCGCTATTATGTTCCTCCTGAATATAGTGCAGAGGTTCTGCATTGGACACATTCTTCTGTCTTTGAGTCATCCAGGAATCAAGAAAATATCTTATCTGGTCTCAAATATCTTTTGGTAGCCCCATAGTTCATCTTTTGTAAAAGGTTCAGAGGCACCTAATTCAGAGTATCCATGCTATTAAAACTCTCCAATACATTATAACCTATTTCAGTCCAGTTTGTATTTGCTTAGACTTAATCTTACGGACCGTGGCAGCTCATTCTTTCTTCTCCAATACAGGCCAGCTACAAGACAACAGAATACTGCTATGGAAGCAATTGGCTGATGCCATCCTATCAAGAGGATTCAAGGAGCATCAGTCATGTCTATTCTCGGAGCAAGAGCTATGTGAAAATCCAGCCAATATACGGAGAACTGAAACGCAACTCTTTACATAAAATCACAGTGCATTATATTCTGACTCCTGAGGGAATTGGAGAGGCAGAAAATGTGATGTACCATTATATGGTGAGCGGTCACCTTTTCTAAATCTTTACATTGTTGAGTTACATACAGTAAGACAAGGACTCTCAAATTTCTATGTCATTGTATAGAATATATTCATTAATGTGTGAAGTGAGCTTCCAACTTCAATAAAGTACTCCATAAAACAACATAAAACATAAGAAAACTCATCTCTGCAGTGGGAACATGCTATAAGGTCATGCTCTGCACATTAGTGGCATTTTATCCTTTTGTCAGCATCATCCATGGTTAGTCTAGGGCCTCCGTCAGCTCGCTCTGCTCCTCATGTACACTAATATTACCCTCTCTATCACACTCTCATCTCTACAGGTGATGGCAAAGGGCGGCATTGTTGTAACCGGGAGTCACAAGGTTGGATTAGTTCAACGTGATGGTAAAATGGCCTCTTAATTTTAAATACATTGATACCATGTTATACAGGTTTCTGAATGTTTATTTATATATATATATATATATATATATATATATATATATATATATATATCCTCTGCTCTTATCAATAGTGTATTTTTTTTATTTTATTATTATTATCCATTTTTGTATGGTGCCAACATACTCCTTAGCACTATTCAGGGGATAAATACAAAGAAAAGAAAAAGTACAATATTAAACACATGACAAAATATGGAGGCCTCTGTCAGTTCTTATTTATATGATGCTTTTTTTTCCCAATGCAATGGTGCCAAGGTCTAGAGGCAAAATAAACAAAGGTGAATAGAACTGGAGAAATTGTAATTGGTCAGCCAATGACTGCTCAGGTGGATGAGGTCCATTGACTGAGGCCCTGCAGAAGTGACTGCTCAGTCCTGATGGTGAATGGAATTGTTTTGTGCTAAAGTAGAATCATCTTTTTGTCTCCATTTATACTTTATTTTCTTTGCACAGAGGCATCTGGGGACTTTTCATTTGACCTACAAGGTGGCACCAACATCGCTCCGCTGGCCAAGATCCTGGTTTACATTGTTCTTGATAGTGGTGAGGTCATTGCTGATAGTACCAGCGTCAAAATGGACTTGGGCTTTGGGAATGAGGTGAGTCTCAGACCTCAGACATAAAGAAGATATTTAGTACAGTGAGGAACTCTAAAGGAAACATCAAATTAAAAATATTTGTTTATTGATTATATTCCTTTATTGAAGTAGAGGACCTTGATGCTGTGAGTTTGACTTAATAACTAAGTCAAGTTCATTCACATATATATTTTGTGGTTAAAGGTAACGTTGAACATTACAGCTATTTACAAGTTGTGTGTCTTTTGGTCCACCCTTTATATTTTCTATTGAAATATTTGTAACATTAAGATTTTGTGTACTAAATCATTCTTGTTGCAAGATGTATTAAATGATATGAAAGGTTCCCTTTTTTAATATTAAAATAAATTACCCTAATGTTTTGTTTGTATATCTAAACATAATTTTATTATCAAGTGCTTAAACCATTCCTGCGGACATTGCGTGTGCGGCTGCGAACATGATCAATTAGTCAAACACGTAATTACGGGTTAAGACAGAGCCAATGGAAAAAGAGATCGTCATCATTACATCACTGAAAAATGAAGGTTAGGTTTCAAAGCCTTACGGGTTTCAATTACGAATTCTGATCGCATTCTGATCTGATCTGATCGTATTCGTATTCCAGAAATAATGCAATGTTATTAAGTCAGTAAATATGATATTCTAGTCCATGCGGGTTCCATTATATATATTAACACATTGATTTGCTGGATCGATATAACACGGAAATTAAACATTAAAAACGTATTTTATATTGCAGATTTGCGGGCTTCAGAATGTCGTGCTATTATTTTTAATACCTGACATCACTTTCCCTTTAATTTTAAGTACAGTAGTGTGTGTATATATGCATTTACAGTGCCACGGTTAGGATATTAACCCCCTTGCCGGTCCTCTCTAGGACCAGTTGGCTTTTTGGCTCCACTTACAGTTTATGGGTTTGAACGCCAGTGGATTAGTTGCAATTTAATAGCGTGATTGGAACGTATCAGTTACGGGCTTGACAGATCAAAGGATTTGCGGCCGCGGAGTTCAAATTTCCACATCCTGTAAGGTTTTTACCCCCTTAACTCGCAAGTCGTTTACAGGTAGCTTTGAGAGGCCAATTTAATAGCTGTAAGTCTTGTGGGCTACGTTCAGGGAATTTAATGGGGCTGATAGACTACTAGAATCTATAGGCATGGCAAGAAATGCAAAACTGTCACACACAGCAACTAATATACAGGGGTATATAATGAGGGCAATACTGGGGCGGGCTGGGCTAGCAATCATGGGGAAGCAAGCCTACTTGTTCCTGGGCCATTATGTTACTTTGCCACCTGCTGACCGTCGGCTGGTGGTAGAGCATGAGTCTGGTTATCTCGGAGACAGGTGTATATGGGTGGTGACAACTTACCCCTGGGTGACAGATGTCCAAGTGTGTACGTTTGGTTTATGCCCAATGACCCACAAATGCAGTGTAGCCATTTCAGCAACCCAGTTGCTCAGGCCAGCTCTTAGGACTTACCCCACCTTACCCCTAACATTTTTTACACAGTGCACCACATGCTTGACCCTATTGCCATAAACATATCTCAGGTTAATATCATCTAATTCAGCCCAATTTGGAGCACATCCCAGTATTTTTTTTAGTTTAATTAAAAAAAGATAATTTCAACATACAATCTTGTCTCTTTCACCCCATGAAGAGTAATTACAGAGAGCTAAACGGCCCTTTAACTGATTTGAGTAGTGTTTATTGCATAAATTGCAGTTTTGTTCCTTGGTTCCCTTTGACAAATATTATGTCTGCATTTTGTTTATGAAAGTCAAAGGACACCATCTTTCCTGTTTCGCTCCTCATTCTTCTCTTGTGTTTGATTCTTTGTCTCTGTTCAGATCAAGCTCAGTTTCCCTGACATGGAGCTACTTCCTGGCTCACAAACCAGTCTGAGCCTTCAAACGGAGCCAAACTCCCTGTGCGCAATCAGAGCTGTGGATCAGAGCGTTCTCCTGCTCAAACCAGAGGCCGAACTTTCTGCGAAATCGGTATAAAATAGCGTCAGTCAATCCAACTCGCACCTCTTGTGGTCATGCACACTGACCCTTGTACCGTCATATATTCCAGGTTTACGATCTTCTTCCCATTAAAGATCTGTCTGGGTATAATCATGATGGTCACTACCTAGAGGAGCCGAGGAGTGACCCCTGCCTGCAGATGGAACCCATTTTTATGAATGGTGTCTATTACAGACCATCTGCTCCAGAAGGGGACACTGACGCTTACAAAATATTCCAGGTACGTGATAGATTCACACATATTCATTTCTTGTTCATTTTCATTAAACGGGCATGGAAATATTTTTTTCTCCTTTTTTCATCAGATTGAGGGTATATTGGGGGCTTACCATCTGTCAGGCAATGAGATTTATAGTATGCTCTCTGCATTTCCTTTTAGTTTCAATGAAGTTTAAACAGGTTTTTACTATTTTTCAAGCAAAGAACTTTTGTCATTTTTAAAATGCACTCTTTCAAATAAAGAGAAAAACAGAATAAGGAAGGAGAGAGAAGCGCACCACCTCCTAGTGCAGGTAAACGATCTTACACACCATAGTTACATAGTTACATAGTTACATAGTAATTAAGGTTGAAAAAAGACTTTCAGTCCATCAAGTTCAACCTGTTAAGATCTCCTCTGATCTGCAATATGCGGATTAGTTATTAATTAAATTATTGATTAAATAATTATTAATAGTATAGTATTGGAGAATGAATAAAGAGTTAGTCCATCAAGTTCAACCTTTTTAGATCTCTATTGATCTTTTTAATTTGGACTATTTATTATTATTGTTAATTGTTAATTATTGTTAATTGATCCAGAGGAAGGCAAACATAAAAAAAAAACCCATTGAAACTTTGCCAATTGTCTCATAAGGGAAAAAAAAAGCAAAACACACATTTGGTGACCCCATAAAATAGATGGTGTATCACGGGCAATTCCCTTCTTGGGTTATCCTCTGGATTCCCGATCCGTATTGCAGGCCTTCCTTTGTCTGGAGTGTATCTGAATAACATGTCCACCGAACAACACTCCTTGTACCACCTGGTGTGGGCAGATATTGGGAGTATAGTTAGCTCCTGTGGCCCTTGGTGTATCCCCAGGGAAAAGCCCCACATATGGATTATTTACTCATTATTTTTTAAGTGTACAATGCAGGGAAAGCATTTACCGTATATATATATATATATATATATATATATATATATTGTTCTTTGTTAATTATATTTATCAATAGATTGGATAAAATAAACACTAAACTGCCCAAAACATGTAAGGCCATTCATTCATGGTGATCCATATGTGGGATTATTCCCTGGGGATAAACAAAAGGGGGAAGGAGCTAACTATACTCCAAATAGCTACAAACACCAGGTATAAGTAGTGTTGGCGCCTTGTTCAGATACACTCCAGACAATAAAGAGGAGGATCAGGAATCCTGAGGATAACCCAAGAAGGGATACGACATCTATACCTCATTTTATGGGGTCAACAAATGTGAGTTTTTTGATTTTATGTCTATTTGGTGTGTAAGATATCATGGTTTACCTGCACTAGGAGGTGGCGCGCTTCTCTCCCCTTCCCTATTCTGTTTTTTTTGGCCATACTTCGAGGATCACGACGTGGAGAGTGTTCTATGAGAAAGCTGCATACCTCCAAACTGTGGTGCATGGATCTACCCTACTAAGGTGGACAACACTTGCTCCAAAATATCGGGGCAATAAATCCCTGTATCTCTCCTATTACTAAGATCAAAGATAAGACGGGGACTGACATTTTCTTGACACATCATCCTTTGGAGGTTGGACTTGTTGTTTTGAGAACTAACTTCTGCCCTTTGTGAAGCTCTCCTCTGTAGTCACCTGATATGTCTATATAGTGGGATTTATTTACTTAAATATTGATATATTCATTTATTTCTATGTAGAGACTGGTCAGCGATACAGTTACAAAACGTACACCTAAGGTGTGGTAAATCAGCCTTTTTTGCGTATACACGCTCTTTTAAATGCTTAAAACATGTGTGTTCCATCCTGGCCTGAGTCTTCTAAAGGATCACTGTGGTCAGGCGTTGTCTATATGGTCTCTAAACAAGTGGGGAGAATATTATTAGCAAAAAACTAAACGCAGCCTTTATGTTTTGCAACTGATCCTTCCAGCAGACATTCATTTTGTTTTCTTGCCTCCCTGATCTTTTAAGTCACACACTATTTCTTTATGTTGGCAGAGTCTGGGCCTAAAGGTTTCTACAAACACTAATATCAGAATCCCACATCTATGTCAGGAGGTTGTACAGCATCACTATCAATACGCACCAGAAGGTATGTCAGGTAGGTCTAGAGGCCTCCTTCCTTCAGCCATCTCGGGACTTAGCTCTGTGTGCGATCTTACTGATTCAATCATGCACTGTAATACATATCTGTGAGAGGGTCTCCAGCCTCAGTCCTGCACTCATACATATCTGTGAGAGGGTCTCCAGCCTCAGTCCTGCACTCATACATATCTGTGAGAGGGTCTTCAGCCTCAGTCCTGCACTCATACATATCTGTGAGAGGGTCTTCAGCCTCAGTCCTGCACTCATACATATCTGTGAGAGGGTCTCCAGCCTCAGTCCTGCATTCATACATATCTGTGAGAGGGTCTCCAGCCTCAGTCCTGCACTCATACATATCTGTGAGAGGGTCTCCAGCCTCAGTCCTGCACTCATACATATCTGTGAGAGGGTCTTCAGCCTCAGTCCTGCACTCATACATATCTGTGAGAGGGTCTTCAGCCTCAGTCCTGCACTCATACATATCTGTGAGAGGGTCTCCAGCCTCAGTCCTGCATTCATACATATCTGTGAGAGGGTCTCCAGCCTCAGTCCTGCACTCATACATATCTGTGAGAGGGTCTCCAGCCTCAGTCCTGCACTCATACATATCTGTGAGAGGGTCTCCTGCCTCAGTCCTGCACTCATACATATCTGTGAGAGGGTCTCCAGCCTCAGTCCTGCACTCATACATATCTGTGAGAGGGTCTCCAGCTTCAGTCCTGCACTCATACATATCTGTGAGAGGGTCTCCAGCTTCAGTCCTGAATTCATACATATCTACGAGAGGGTCTCCAACCTCAGTCCTGCACTCATACATATCTACTAGAGGGTCTCCAGCCTCAGTCCTTCACTCATACATATCTGTGAGAGGGTCTCCAGCCTCAGTCCTGCACTCATACATATCTGTGAGAGGGTCTCCAGCCTCAGTCCTGCACTCATACATATCTGTGAGAGGGTCTCCAGCCTCAGTCCTGCACTCATACATATCTGTGAGAGGGTCTCCTGCCTCAGTCCTGCACTCATACATATCTGTGAGAGGGTCTCCAACCTCAGTCCTGCACTCATACATATCTGTGAGAGGGTCTCCAGTCTCAGTCCTGCACTCATACATATCTGTGAGAGGGTCTCCTGCCTCAGTCCTGCACTCATACATATCTGTGAGAGGGTCTCCAACCTCAGTCCTGCATTCATACATATCTGTGAGAGGGTCTCCTGCCTCAGTCCTGCACTCATACATATCTGTGAGAGGGTCTCCAGCCTCAGTCCTGCACTCATATATATCTGTGAGAGGGTCTCCTGCCTCAGTCTAGTCTCTTGCTCAGCACAGAGCTCTGTAAGATGTTGTTCATGTCCATTTCGGTGGTCTTCTGCCTCTCTCCACCTCTTGTACACAGCTCTGTAAATCCTTGATATTTTGTATGGCAGCTTTGTTTGACCCTCTTTCTTCTTCACAGTTAGTGCACGTGTGGGTTTGATGTCAAGCAACAGTTTCCATTCAGCCCCAGACGCTTATGAGGTTTCGATGATTGAGACTGTGAGGAAATATTTCCCAGAGACCTGGATTTGGCACTTGACAGACACTGAGTGAGTGTTTAGTTACGTATCATATGTTTGTCATTTACAAACTGATAAATTTGATTTAAAAAATTGAATTCCTTAAACCCAGCTAAGACCTGGTTCTTGCTTCTTCGTCAAGAATGTAGTCTCTGCTTGAAAAGAAGACAATGAGCTCTCCACAGCACGGAGTGTTGTCCTACATACAAACATGGAACTGATGATGTTATTTGTGATAGCTTTCAGTGAACCTTTCTCAGGGGCTTTGATGCCTCTCATTTTGTAGAACCGCCTATATCCAGATTGTTTCCATCTTAAGAAAAGTGTTGGCTCAATGGATAGCATGTTTTTTTACTACAATATGAAGGTGGAAGAAATTGTTGGTATAATTCAGCCCCTAATTACTGATACTGTTGTTTTGCTCTGTGTCCCTCACTGGGGGGCCCGTTTTCATAAGATAAACTCAAGCTGAGCCCTTGACGTGGGGTCTTGGCTGCCATATTAGCTTCAGCTTCAGTACAATACAAGTCTACTGATAGATAAGAAGGTGAACCCACCATCTAAATACAAGAAATAATTTTTTTACGCAGGCTTCCTTTATTAATTTTAATTTGATGAGAAAGTTAATCAGTTAAAGAGTTTCGTAATGGGCCACAACAAATGTCCCACATATAGTAAATTACCAAAATATGAATATTTGTAATTGGAACTTGCTTAAAGAAATGTAGTTTAATAATAGAAAAACAGCATTGAATTTATGAGCTTCTCGTAAAAGACTGATCTTCTTATCAGATCCTACTTGGTTCATTACTGGATTAATGGATTCAATTTGAAAGTTGTTTCTGGATATGAATAGCGTTTGCCTACTCACAAACAGAAATCCATGGAGCCATGTGCAAAAGGAATCCATTAATCCCGGGAACATAATTTATCAATGATGGGATTAATTAGGTACTGATAATTAAAACTCATGGGGGGATTGTTTGAGGTATCACCCAAAATTAGTGAACTTAAGTTTTTAATAACTTCCAATTGCAAATATTAAACTCTTTATTGTTGGTTTGCTATTCTACCATAACTGGAACATTTGCTGTGACCTTGTGGTGGTGCTGAGATAATGTTGCAGCAGTAACCAGATATGCAAATGATTCTTGTCATTTCTTCTAGTTCCCTTGGAAGTGCTCAGCTGCCATTGACTGTTCCGGGTTCACCCCATAGTCATTGAATGACAAACCCGTACACAGCAGGGGTGTACTAATTAAGTGTATTATATTAATGATGAGACAATGTTATGGCAGTAACAAGACGTGCATATGGTTCCTTTCATTTCTTCTAGTTCCCTTGGAAGTGCTCAGCTGCCATTGACTGTTCCGGATTCCATCACAACTTGGAAAGTTGGGATGTATTGTACATCTAGGGAAGCTGGCTTTGGTCTTTCAGAGACTATGTCCCTTAGGACTTTCCAGCCTTTCTTCATTGACATTACCCTACCATTTTCTGTAGTCCGGGGTGAGGAGTTCACTTTAAAAGCTTCTTTGGCTAACTACCTCCAGGGCACGACCAGGGTAAGTGATCACCAAGACACAAGCTCTTGTTTTCTCTTTGTTTTCTCCTATCTTAATGCTACACTTATTATTTTCTAGGTACGCATGTCATTGGAGAATTCAGACCAATTTGAGGCAAATTCCATAAACAATGAAGACAGTTATTGTGTGGAAGAGAATGGTAGAGTGACCGTGTCTTGGGAAATTAAAGTTAAGTCTTTAGGTGAGAAATGTGCCACAAAATTAATATTTTAACCTTTAAGAAATAATTAAGCAGGAAAAAGTCATAAAGCTAGTTTTTAATTAGCAAAATAGTTGTGAAGCTTCTGTAGGATCCTGAAAGTTGTCTGTGTGAGAGGGGTATTTACAGGAGAGCCATGGTTGCATCTAATGATGCAACTTCCTCCTTCTGGGATCTCTTTTTCCTCATCCCCCATTATCCCCCCACTGATAGGCACACCCTCATAATCCAGCTCTTAGGAAGTGATGTAACAAACACAAATGGATTCTTAAATGGACTCATGAACAGAACTTCTGGTTCCCCCCACCCCAAAAAAACACTTTTATGCCCATTGCTTACGCTGTTGCTAATTTTGTTGTTTGGTACATACTTGAAAAACAATTTTTTTTTTTTCTTGAACTACAGTATTTGTATATATTAAATTTGCATCTACTCCTCCATCATAAATCTAAATCCTGTGCCCATCTCATGTAGCATTTAGCTGCCATTGCTTGTAAGACTGATTAGTACATATGGGTTCTATTGTATCTACTTACCAAGATTCATTAACATTCTGCACTATCCCTGACCTTCTTGCTCCATGTAACATCTCGTCAGGCTCCACCTTCCTCACTTGGAAGTTGCTAGGGTCAGAATGGGCGCTGTCTATGGTAGGAGCCAGAATTCTTGTGGCATTTGCAGGCTTGACGCATATTGCTTTTGTTTTTGTTTAGTCATTCAGTCGGGTCAGACTCTCCATGACCTATTGAACTGCAGCTTGACACATCTGTCAGCCACTTCTGAGCTCCATCAAACTCATGCTCACTGCTTCATCTATCTATCCCCACCTCTGTCGTCCCCTTCTTTGTCTGCCTTCAATCTTTCCCAGCATCAGTGTCTCTACTAGGGAATCCTATCTTCTCATGATATAGCCCAAATATTTGAACTTCAGCCTCATAATCATACCTTCCAGTGAACAGTTTGTCTTAATTTCCTGTAGCATGGATTGATTGGATCTTCTTGTAGTCCTGTAGCATGGATTGATTGGATCTTCTTGCAGTCCAAGGGACTCTTAGCAGTTTTCTCCAACATCACAATTCAAAGGCATCAATTCTCTGGCGCTCAGACTTCTTTATGGTCCAGCTCTAACATCTGTATGTTACTACTGGGAATACCATAGTTTTACCTATGTGATAGTGATGTACCTTTACTTTTTACTAGCTTTTCCAGACTTGTCACAGCATTCCTCCAAAAGTTATGGCTGCAGTCACCATCTGAAGAGATGACCCATATTGCTAGGACATGTTAATTAGTCCATGTCTATATGTATGAGCTCCAGTAGGACTGATTGTGCCCAGTACAATTAATGGTCTCCATGTCTTCTCTGGTTCTGTTTCAGATGAAGTAAACTTTACAGTGAGCGCAGAGACACTGCCAGGAGTAAGCAACTGCGGAAATGAGATCATAAACCTTAAAGAAAGAAGGAGGGACACGATTACCAAACATATCCTGGTGAAGGTGAGATACTCCATATATAAGATGTCACCAGCTGAAGAACCAAAGAGCAACCTTCATATATGTAGTAGTAAATATCAAAATAATATTTCTATGTACACCTTTTTTAGATTGGGTCACATCCTATATATGCGTAATGGACATATAGGACATATAGGATCATGGCAGCATGTTGTACTTATTTTATGATTCCAATTGATTTGGTCAATTACACAGTTTTGGTAACTATTATATTTTGTATACCAGGCACTGGTTGTGGATGTGGACTCAATTGTGATACTGGGACTTACCCGACTTATCTACTTCATGAAAATATTATTTTGTGGATTTTCTTTAGTGATTTAACTAAAATCCACTTTAAATGTGGACTGACACCGGTAGCTCTGCTCTACCTTCACAAGGGATTTTTTGCTGCAAAACAATAGTTTTTTCACTGATTGTAATTTTTGGGGACGGGTGCTTTCTCATTTTTCTATGTGACGTAAGACTCAATGTGGGTGCTGAATTATTGTTCCCACACTTATTGGATTAAATTGTGTCTTATTTTTGCCAGGACACCATATGCACCATTCTTCTTTGCATGTCATTTATTCATTTTTAGCATATTTGTGAAAACATTGCTTAAATTTACATTTGCTCAACGGTCTGACGCCATTTATAAAAACAGCAGGAGCTGCATCCTAAAGATGAAAAAATAAATTATTAAAATCCTAAATATAGAAATAAACCAACTATTTGTTATCCTAAATATTTTATTGATTTAAAAATATTGAATTATTAACATATAAAACAACACGCTATATAAAAATCACTGGTAGACTATATAGCTCTCAAAAGCGCAATGGAAACTGGAACAGGCCAATCTAATCCAAATGAGGAGCGTTACAATAACTAGCATGTATCTAAACAATGTAGTATCAATGCTCGTATATTACAGAGGAGAAAGAAGAAGACCTATGTCCCTCGAAGGGATCCTCCTTACTGGGAGGTATTAAGCCCCACAAGTTGGCTAATGAGCCCTGATATATATTAAGAGTAGAATAATACATCTTCTAAGTCATTGATGATTAAAGATACAAATTATAACATCTATCTTCTATGATAACATACAGTGATCTTTATATAGCGCATTGTTTTATATTTTAATAATTATCAATAAATTTCCCTTTTTTTTTATTGTTAATTCTAATCCCTTGGTGTTAAGCACAGGAACATCTCATAGGGTTATTTTTCTTCTTATCATTAAAAATATTTACTTTAGAGTAAAATACTGGTAATATAGTTACATTCTAATTGATTGATTGATTTGTATTTCCTACAAAATCCAATACATATTGTAATATATATCATTATGTAGATATGAGCCGGGAACAGAGATTTGGGGCATCAGTTGGCTCTTCATAGGAGTCTATGCTCCAAACAAAACGGGTTAATAAATTATGGACATGTCCTTTTGAATGATTTAATGCTTGTAACTTGTTTGTGAGGCTTCAAAGTATGAAATCTAAGATTATTTTCTTATATCTGGATACAGCCAGAGGGTATAGAAAAGGAGGAGACCCATAACATGATGGTTTGTGGAAAAGGTAAGAGCCCCAACCCCTCATAATATTATATATCTGTACTCCCTCTGCATGTCTTGTACTTTAAAGATCTATTATGTTTTCGGTAACGATCTATCCTGTTGTTACTTGTTCCCTGCTCTGTTCCCTATTCCTTGCTCTGTTACTTCTCCCATTTTCTATTATGTGTTCCCTGGTGCTTTTTGTTACCTGTTCCCTGCTCTATTCCCTATTCCTTGCTCTGTTACTTCTCCCATGATCTGTTATGTGTTCCCTGGTGCTTTTTGTTACTTGTTCCCTGCTCTGTTCCCTATTCCTTGCTCTGTTACTTCTCCCATGTTCTGTTATGTGTTCCCTGATGCTTTTTGTTACTTGTTTCCTGCTCTATTCCCTATTCCTTGCTCTGTTACTTCTCCCATGATCTGTTATGTGTTCTGTGGTGCTTTTTGTTACTTGTTCCCTGCTCTGTTCCCTATTCCTTGCTCTGTTACTTCTCTCATGTTCTGTTATGTGTTCCCTGGTGCTTTTTGTTACTTGTTTCCTGCTCTATTCCCTATTCCTTGCTCTGTTACTTCTCCCATGTTCTGTTATGTGTTCCCTGATGCTTTTTGTTACTTGTTCCCTGCTCTGTTCCCTATTCCTTGCTCTGTTACTTCTCCCATGTTCAGTTATGTGTTCCCTGGTGCTTTTTGTTACTTGTTTCCTGCTCTATTCCCTATTCCTTGCTCTGTTACTTCTCCCATGTTCAGTTATGTGTTCCCTGGTGCTTTTTGTTACTTGTTCCCTGCTCTGTCCCCTATTCCTTGCTCTGTTAATTCTCCCATGTTCTGTTATGTGTTCCCTGGTACATTTTGTTACTTGTTCCCTGCTCTGTTTCCTATTCCTTGCTCTGTTACTTCTCCCATGTTCTGTTATGTGTTCCCTGGTGCTTTTTGTTACTTGTTCCCTGCTCTGTTCCCTATTCCTTGCTCTGTTACTTCTCCCATGATCTGTTATGTGTTCCCTGGTGCTTTTTGTTACTTGTTCCCTGCTCTGTTCCCTATTCCTTGCTCTGTTACTTCTCCCATGATCTGTTACGTGTTCCCTGGTGCTTTTTGTTACTTGTTCCCTGCTCTGTTCCCTATTCCTTGCTCTGTTACTTCTCCCATGATCTGTAATGTGTTCCCTGGTGCTTTTTGTTACTTGCTCCCTGCTGTGTTCCCTATTCCTTGCTCTGTTACTTCTTCCATGTTCTGTAATGTGTTCCCTGGTGCTTTTTGTTACTTGTTCCCTGCTCTATTCCCTATTCCTTGTTCTGTTACTTCTCACATGTTCTGTTATGTGTTCTGTGGTGCTTTTTGTTACTTGTTCCCTGCTCTGTTCCCTATTCCTTGCTCTGTTACTTCTCCCATGATCTGTTATGTGTTCTGTGGTGTTTTTTGTTACTTGTTCCCTGCTCTGTTCCCTATTCCTTGCTCTGTTACTTCTCCCATGTTCTCTTATGTGTTCCCTGGTGCTTTTTGTTACTTGTTCCCTGCTCTGTCCCCTATTCCTTGCTCTGTTACTTCTCGCATGTTCTGTTATGTGTTCCCTGATGCTTTTTGTTACTTGTTTCCTGCTCTATTCCCTATTCCTTGCTCTGTTACTTCTCCCATGTTCAGTTATGTGTTCCCTGGTGCTTTTTGTTACTTGTTTCCTGCTCTATTCCCTATTCCTTGCTCTGTTACTTCTCCCATGTTCTGTTATGTGTTCCCTGATGCTTTTTGTTACTTGTTCCCTGCTCTGTTCCCTATTCCTTGCTCTGTTACTTCTCCCATGTTCAGTTATGTGTTCCCTGGTGCTTTTTGTTACTTGTTTCCTGCTCTATTCCCTATTCCTTGCTCTGTTACTTCTCCCATGTTCAGTTATGTGTTCCCTGGTGCTTTTTGTTACTTGTTCCCTGCTCTGTCCCCTATTCCTTGCTCTGTTAATTCTCCCATGTTCTGTTATGTGTTCCCTGGTACATTTTGTTACTTGTTCCCTGCTCTGTTTCCTATTCCTTGCTCTGTTACTTCTCCCATGTTCTGTTATGTGTTCCCTGGTGCTTTTTGTTACTTGTTCCCTGCTCTGTTCCCTATTCCTTGCTCTGTTACTTCTCCCATGATCTGTTATGTGTTCCCTGGTGCTTTTTGTTACTTGTTCCCTGCTCTGTTCCCTATTCCTTGCTCTGTTACTTCTCCCATGTTCTGTTATGTGTTCCCTGGTGCTTTTTGTTACTTGTTCCCTGCTCTGTTCCCTATTCCTTGCTCTGTTACTTCTCCCATGTTCTGTTATGTGCTCCCTGGTGCTTTTTGTTACTTGTTCCCTGCTCTGTTCCCTATTCCTTGCTCTGTTACTTCTCCCATGTTCTGTTATGTGTTCTGTGGTGCTTTTTGTTACTTGTTCCCTGCTCTGTTCCCTATTCCTTGCTCTGTTACTTCTCCCATGATCTGTAATGTGTTCCCTGGTGCTTTTTGTTACTTGTTCCCTGCTCTGTCCCCTATTCCTTGCTCTGTTACTTCTCCCATGTTCTGTTATGTGTTCCCTGGTGCTTTTTGTTACTTGTTCCCTGCTCTGTTCCCTATTCCTTGCTCTGTTACTTCTCCCATGTTCTGTTATGTGCTCCCTGGTGCTTTTTGTTACTTGTTCCCTGCTCTTTTCCCTATTCCTTGCTCTGTTACTTCTCCCATGTTCTGTTATGTGTTCCCTGGTACTTTTTGTTACTTGTTCCCTGCTCTGTTTCCTATTCCTTGCTCTGTTACTTCTCCCATGTTCTGTTATGTGTTCCCTAGTGCTTTTTGTTACTTGTTCCCTGCTCTGTTCCCTATTCCTTGCTCTGTTACTTCTCCCATGATCTGTAATGTGTTCCCTGGTGCTTTTTGTTACTTGTTCCCTGCTCTGTTCCCTATTCCTTGCTCTGTTACTTCTCCCATGTTCTGTTATGTGCTCCCTGGTGCTTTTTGTTACTTGTTCCCTGCTCTGTTCCCTATTCCTTGCTGTGTTACTTCTCCCATGTTCTGTTATGTGTTCTGTGGTGCTTTTTGTTACTTGTTCCCTGCTCTGTTCCCTATTCCTTGCTCTGTTACTTCTCCCATGTTCAGTTATGTGTTCTGTGCTGCTTTTTGTTACTTGTTCCCTGCTCTGTTCCCTATTCCTTGCTCTGTTACTTCTCCCATGTTCTGTTATGTGCTCCCTGGTGCTTTTTGTTACTTGTTCCCTGCTCTGTTCCCTTTTCTTTGCTCTGTTACTTCTCCCATGTTCTGTTATGTGCTCCCTGGTGCTTTTTGTTACTTGTTCCCTGCTCTGTTCCCTATTCCTTGCTCTGTTACTTCTCCCATGTTCTGTTATGTGTTCCCTGGTACTTTTTGTTACTTGTTCCCTGCTCTGTTCCCTATTCCTTGCTCTGTTACTTCTCCCATGTTCTGTTATGTGTTCCCTGGTGCTTTTTGTTACTTGTTCTCTGCTCTGTTCCCTATTCCTTGCTCTGTTACTTCTCCCATGTTCTGTTATGTGTTCCCTGGTGCTTTTTGTTACTTGTTCCTTGCTCTGTTCCCTGTTCCTTGCTCTGTTACTTCTCCCATGTTCTGTTATGTGTTCCCTGGTGCTTTTTGTTACTTGTTCCCTGCTCTGTTCCCTATTTTTTGCTCTGTTACATCTCTCATGATCTGTTATGTGTTCCCTGGTGCTTTTTGTTACTTGTTCTCTGCTCTGTTCCCTATTCCTTGCTCTGTTACTTCTCCCATGTTCTGTTATGTGTTCCCTGGTGCTTTTTGTTACTTGTTCTCTGCTCTGTTCCCTATTCCTTGCTCTGTTACTTCTCCCATGTTCTGCTATGAGTTCTGTGCTTTTTGTTACTTGTTCCCTGCTCTGTTCCCTATTCCTTGCTCTGTTACTTCTCCCATGTTCTGTTATGTGTTCCCTGGTGCTTTTTGATACTTGTTCCCTGCTCTGTTCCCTATTCCTTGCTCTGTTACTTCTGCCATGTTCTGTTATGTGTTCCCTGGTGCTTTTTGTTACTTGTTCCCTGCTCTGTTCCCTATTCCTTGCTGTGTTACTTCTCCCATTTTCTGTTATGTGTTCCCTGGTGCTTTTTGTTAATTGTTCCCTGCTCTGTTCCCTATTCCTTGCTCTGTTACTTCTCCCATGATCTGTTATGTGTTCCCTGGTGCTTTTTGATACTTGTTCTCTGCTCTGTTCCCTATTCCTTGCTCTGTTACTTCTCCCATGTTCTGTTATGTGTTCCCTGGTGCTTTTTGTTACTTGTTCCCTGCTCTGTTCCCTATTCCTTGCTCTGTTACTTCTCCCATGATCTGTTATGTGTTCCCTGGTGCTTTTTGTTACTTGTTCCCTGCTCTGTTCCCTATTCCTTGCTCTTTTACTTCTCCCATGTTCTGTTATGTGTTCCCTGGTGCTTTTTGTTACTTGTTCCCTGCTCTGTTCCCTATTCCTTGCTCTGTTACTTCTCCCATGTTCTGTTATGTGCTCCCTGGTGTTTTTTGTTACTTGTTCCCTGCTCTGTTCCCTATTCCTTGCTCTGTTACTTCTCCCATGTTCTGTTATGTGTTCTGTGGTGCTTTTTGTTACTTGTTCCCTGCTCTGTTCCCTGTTCCTTGCTCTGTTACTTCTCCCATGATCTGTAATGTGTTCCCTGGTGCTTTTTGTTACTTGTTCCCTGCTCTGTCCCCTATTCCTTGCTCTGTTACTTCTCCCATGTTCTGTTATGTGTTCCCTGGTGCTTTTTGTTACTTGTTCCCTGCTCTGTTCCCTATTCCTTGCTCTGTTACTTCTCCCATGTTCTGTTATGTGCTCCCTGGTGCTTTTTGTTACTTGTTCCCTGCTCTGTTCCCTATTCCTTGCTCTGTTACTTCTCCCATGATCTGTAATGTGTTCCCTGGTGCTTTTTGTTACTTGTTCCCTGCTCTGTTCCCTATTCCTTGCTCTGTTACTTCTCCCATGTTCTGTTATGTGCTCCCTGGTGCTTTTTGTTACTTGTTCCCTGCTCTGTTCCCTATTCCTTGCTGTGTTACTTCTCCCATGTTCTGTTATGTGTTCTGTGGTGCTTTTTGTTACTTGTTCCCTGCTCTGTTCCCTATTCCTTGCTCTGTTACTTCTCCCATGTTCTGTTATGTGTTCTGTGCTGCTTTTTGTTACTTGTTCCCTGCTCTGTTCCCTATTCCTTGCTCTGTTACTTCTCTCATGTTCTGTTATGTGCTCCCTGGTGCTTTTTGTTACTTGTTCCCTGCTCTGTTCCCTTTTCTTTGCTCTGTTACTTCTCCCATGTTCTGTTATGTGCTCCCTGGTGCTTTTTGTTACTTGTTCCCTGCTCTGTTCCCTATTCCTTGCTCTGTTACTTCTCCCATGTTCTGTTATGTGTTCCCTGGTACTTTTTGTTACTTGTTCCCTGCTCTGTTCCCTATTCCTTGCTCTGTTACTTCTCCCATGTTCTGTTATGTGTTCCCTGGTGCTTTTTGTTACTTGTTCTCTGCTCTGTTCCCTATTCCTTGCTCTGTTACTTCTCCCATGTTCTGTTATGTGTTCCCTGGTGCTTTTTGTTACTTGTTCCCTGCTCTGTTCCCTGTTCCATGCTCTGTTACTTCTCCCATGTTCTGTTATGTGTTCCCTGGTGCTTTTTGTTACTTGTTCCCTGCTCTGTTCCCTATTCCTTGCTCTGTTACATCTCTCATGATCTGTTATGTGTTCCCTGGTGCTTTTTGTTACTTGTTCTCTGCTCTGTTCCCTATTCCTTGCTCTGTTACTTCTCCCATGTTCTGTTATGTGTTCCCTGGTGCTTTTTGTTACTTGTTCCCTGCTCTGTTCCCTATTCCTTGCTCTGTTACTTCTCCCATGTTCTGCTATGAGTTCTGTGCTTTTTGTTACTTGTTCCCTGCTCTGTTCCCTATTCCTTGCTCTGTTACTTCTCCCATGTTCTGTTATGTGTTCCCTGGTGCTTTTTGATACTTGTTCCCTGCTCTGTTCCCTATTCCTTGCTCTGTTACTTCTGCCATGTTCTGTTATGTGTTCCCTGGTGCTTTTTGTTACTTGTTCCCTGCTCTGTTCCCTATTCCTTGCTGTGTTACTTCTCCCATTTTCTGTTATGTGTTCCCTGGTGCTTTTTGTTAATTGTTCCCTGCTCTGTTCCCTATTCCTTGCTCTGTTACTTCTCCCATGATCTGTTATGTGTTCCCTGGTGCTTTTTGATACTTGTTCTCTGCTCTGTTCCCTATTCCTTGCTCTGTTACTTCTCCCATGTTCTGTTATGTGTTCCCTGGTGCTTTTTGTTACTTGTTCCCTGCTCTGCTCCCTATTCCTTGCTCTGTTACTTCTCTTATGTTCTGTTATGGGTTCCCTGGTGCTTTTTGTTACTTGTTCCCTGCTCTGTTCCCTATTCCTTGCTCCGTTACTTCTCCCATGTTCTGTTATGTGTTCCGTGGTGCTTTTTGTTACTTGTTCCCTGCTCTGTTCCCTATTCCTTGCTCTGTTACTTCTCCCATGTTCTGTTATGTGTTCTGTGCTGCTTTTTGTTACTTGTTCCCTGCTCTGTTCCCTATTCCTTGCTCTGTTACTTCTCTCATGTTCTGTTATGTGCTCCCTGGTGCTTTTTGTTACTTGTTCCCTGCTCTGTTCCCTTTTCTTTGCTCTGTTACTTCTCCCATGTTCTGTTATGTGCTCCCTGGTGCTTTTTGTTACTTGTTCCCTGCTCTGTTCCCTATTCCTTGCTCTGTTACTTCTCCCATGTTCTGTTATGTGTTCCCTGGTACTTTTTGTTACTTGTTCCCTGCTCTGTTCCCTATTCCTTGCTCTGTTACTTCTCCCATGTTCTGTTATGTGTTCCCTGGTGCTTTTTGTTACTTGTTCTCTGCTCTGTTCCCTATTCCTTGCTCTGTTACTTCTCCCATGTTCTGTTATGTGTTCCCTGGTGCTTTTTGTTACTTGTTCCCTGCTCTGTTCCCTGTTCCATGCTCTGTTACTTCTCCCATGTTCTGTTATGTGTTCCCTGGTGCTTTTTGTTACTTGTTCCCTGCTCTGTTCCCTATTCCTTGCTCTGTTACATCTCTCATGATCTGTTATGTGTTCCCTGGTGCTTTTTGTTACTTGTTCTCTGCTCTGTTCCCTATTCCTTGCTCTGTTACTTCTCCCATGTTCTGTTATGTGTTCCCTGGTGCTTTTTGTTACTTGTTCTCTGCTCTGTTCCCTATTCCTTGCTCTGTTACTTCTCCCATGTTCTGCTATGAGTTCTGTGCTTTTTGTTACTTGTTCCCTGCTCTGTTCCCTATTCCTTGCTCTGTTACTTCTCCCATGTTCTGTTATGTGTTCCCTGGTGCTTTTTGATACTTGTTCCCTGCTCTGTTCCCTATTCCTTGCTCTGTTACTTCTGCCATGTTCTGTTATGTGTTCCCTGGTGCTTTTTGTTACTTGTTCCCTGCTCTGTTCCCTATTCCTTGCTGTGTTACTTCTCCCATTTTCTGTTATGTGTTCCCTGGTGCTTTTTGTTAATTGTTCCCTGCTCTGTTCCCTATTCCTTGCTCTGTTACTTCTCCCATGATCTGTTATGTGTTCCCTGGTGCTTTTTGATACTTGTTCTCTGCTCTGTTCCCTATTCCTTGCTCTGTTACTTCTCCCATGTTCAGTTATGTGTTCCCTGGTGCTTTTTGTTACTTGTTCCCTATTCCTTGCTCTGTTACTTCTCTCATGTTCTGTTATGTGTTCCCTGGTGCTTTTTGTTACTTGTTCCCTGCTCTGTTCCCGATTCCTTGCTCTGTTACTTCTCCCATGATCTGTTATGTGTTCCCTGGTGCTTTTTGTTACTTGTTCCCTGCACTGTTCCCTATTCCTTGCTCTGTTACTTCTCCCATGATCTGGTACGTGTTCCCTGGTGCTTTTTGTTACTTGTTCCCTGCTCTGTTCCCTATTCCTTGCTCTGTTACTTCTCCCATGTTCTGTTATGTGTTCCCTGGTGCTTTTTGTTACTTGTTCTCTGCTCTGTTCCCTATTCCTTGCTCTGTTACTTCTCCCATGTTCTGTTATGTGTTCTGTGGTGCTTTTTGTTACTTGTTCTCTGCTCTGTTCCCTATTCCTTGCTCTGTTACTTCTCCCATGTTCTGTTATGTGTTCCCTGGTGCTTTTTGTTACTTGTTCTCTGCTCTGTTCCCTATTCCTTGCTCTGTTACATCTCCCATGTTCTGTTATGTGTTCCCTGGTGCTTTTTGTTACTTGTTCCCTGCTCTGTTCCCTGTTCCTTGCTCTGTTACTTCTCCCATGTTCTGTTATGTGTTCCCTGGTGCTTTTTGTTACTTGTTCCCTGCTCTGTTCCCTATTTTTTGCTCTGTTACATCTCTCATGATCTGTTATGTGTTCCCTGGTGCTTTTTGTTACTTGTTCTCTGCTCTGTTCCCTATTCCTTGCTCTGTTACTTCTCCCATGTTCTGTTATGTGTTCCCTGGTGCTTTTTGTTACTTGTTCTCTGCTCTGTTCCCTATTCCTTGCTCTGTTACTTCTCCCATGTTCTGCTATGAGTTCTGTGCTTTTTGTTACTTGTTCCCTGCTCTGTTCCCTATTCCTTGCTCTGTTACTTCTCCCATGTTCTGTTATGTGTTCCCTGGTGCTTTTTGTTACTTGTTCCCTGCTCTGTTCCCTATTCCTTGCTCTGTTACTTCTGCCATGTTCTGTTATGTGTTCCCTGGTGCTTTTTGTTACTTGTTCCCTGCTCTGTTCCCTATTCCTTGCTGTGTTACTTCTCCATTTTCTGTTATGTGTTCCCTGGTGCTTTTTGTTAATTGTTCCCTGCTCTGTTCCCTATTCCTTGCTCTGTTACTTCTCCCATGATCTGTTATGTGTTCCCTGGTGCTTTTTGATACTTGTTCTCTGCTCTGTTCCCTATTCCTTGCTCTGTTACTTCTCCCATGTTCTGTTATGTGTTCCCTGGTGCTTTTTGTTACTTGTTCCCTGCTCTGTTCCCTATTCCTTGCTCTGTTACTTCTCCCATGATCTGTTATGTGTTCCCTGGTGCTTTTTGTTACTTGTTCCCTGCTCTGTTCCCTATTCCTTGCTCTGTTACTTCTCCCATGTTCTGTTATGTGTTCCCTGGTGCTTTTTGTTACTTGTTCCCTGCTCTGTTCCCTATTCCTTGCTCTGTTACTTCTCCCATGTTCTGTTATGTGCTCCCTGGTGCTTTTTTGTTACTTGTTCCCTGCTCTGTTCCCTATTCCTTGCTCTGTTACTTCTCCCATGTTCTGTTATGTGTTCTGTGGTGCTTTTTGTTACTTGTTCCCTGCTCTGTTCCCTATTCCTTGCTCTGTTACTTCTCCCATGATCTGTTATGTGTTCCCTGGTGCTTTTTGTTACTTGTTCCCTGCTCTGTCCCCTATTCCTTGCTCTGTTACTTCTCCCATGTTCTGTTATGTGTTCCCTGGTGCTTTTTGTTACTTGTTCCCTGCTCTGTTCCCTATTCCTTGCTCTGTTACTTCTCCCATGTTCTGTTATGTGCTATGTGCTCCCTGGTGCTTTTTGTTACTTGTTCCCTGCTCTGTTCCCTATTCCTTGCTCTGTTACTTCTCCCATGATCTGTAATGTGTTCCCTGGTGCTTTTTGTTACTTGTTCCCTGCTCTGTTCCCTATTCCTTGCTCTGTTGCTCCCTATTCCTTGCTCTGTTACTTCTCCCATGTTCTGTTATGTGTTCCCTGGTGCTTTTTGTTACTTGTTCCCTGGTGCTTTTTGTTACTTGTTCCCTGCTCTGTTCCCTATTCCTTGCTCTGTTACTTCTCCCATGTTCTGTTATGTGTTCCCTGGTGCTTTTTGTTACTTGTTCCCTGCTCTGTTCCCTATTCCTTGCTCTGTTACTTCTGCCCATGTTCTGTTATGTGTTCCCTGGTGCTTTTTGTTACTTGTTCCCTGCTCTGTTCCCTATTCCTTGCTCTGTTACTTCTCCCATTTTCTGTTATGTGTTCCCTGGTGCTTTTTGTTACTTGTTCCCTGCTCTGTTCCCTATTCCTTGCTCTGTTACTTCTCCCATGATCTGTTATGTGTTCCCTGGTGCTTTTTGATACTTGTTCTCTGCTCTGTTCCCTATTCCTTGCTCTGTTACTTCTCCCATGTTCTGTTATGTGTTCCCTGGTGCTTTTTGTTACTTGTTCCCTGCTCTGCTCCCATATTCCTTGCTCTGTTACTTCTCTTATGTTCTGTTATGGGTTCCCTGGTGCTTTTTGTTACTTGTTCCCTGCTCTGTTCCCTATTCCTTGCTCCGTTACTTCTCCATGTTCTGTTATGTGTTCCGTGGTGCTTTTTGTTACTTGTTCCCTGCTCTGTTCCCTATTCCTTTGCTCTGTTACTTCTCCCATGTTCTGTATGTGTTCTGTGCTGCTTTTTGTTACTTGTTCCCTGCTCTGTTCCCCTATTCCTTGCTCTGTTACTTCTCCCATGTTCTGTTATGTGCTCCCTGGTGCTTTTTGTTACTTGTTCCCTGCTCTGTTCCCTTTTCTTTGCTCTGTTACTTCTCCCATGTTCTGTTATGTGCTCCCTGGTGCTTTTTGTTACTTGTTCCCTGCTCTGTTCCCTATTCCTTGCTCTGTTACTTCTCCCATGTTCTGTTATGTGTTCCCTGGTGCTTTTTGTTACTTGTTCCCTGCTCTGTTCCCTATTCCTTGCTCTGTTACTTCTCCCATGTTCTGTTATGTGTTCCCTGGTGCTTTTTGTTACTTGTTCTCTGCTCTGTTCCCTATTCCTTGCTCTGTTACTTCTCCCATGTTCTGTTATGTGTTCCCTGGTGCTTTTTGTTACTTGTTCCCTGCTCTGTTCCCTGTTCCATGCTCTGTTACTTCTCCCATGTTCTGTTATGTGTTCCCTGGTGCTTTTTTGTTACTTGTTCCCTGCTCTGTTCCCTATTCCTTGCTCTGTTACATCTCTCATGATCTGTTATGTGTTCCCTGGTGCTTTTTGTTACTTGTTCTCTGCTCTGTTCCCTATTCCTTGCTCTGTTACTTCTCCCATGTTCTGTTATGTGTTCCCTGGTGCTTTTTGTTACTTGTTCTCTGCTCTGTTCCCTATTCCTTGCTCTGTTACTTCTCCCATGTTCTGCTATGAGTTCTGTGCTTTTTGTTACTTGTTCCCTGCTCTGTTCCCTATTCCTTGCTCTGTTACTTCTCCCATGTTCTGTTATGTGTTCCCTGGTGCTTTTTGATACTTGTTCCCTGCTCTGTTCCCTATTCCTTGCTCTGTTACTTCTGCCATGTTCTGTTATGTGTTCCCTGGTGCTTTTTGTTACTTGTTCCCTGCTCTGTTCCCTATTCCTTGCTGTGTTACTTCTCCCATGTTCTGTTATGTGTTCCCTGGTGCTTTTTGTTAATTGTTCCCTGCTCTGTTCCCTATTCCTTGCTCTGTTACTTCTCCCATGATCTGTTATGTGTTCCCTGGTGCTTTTTGTTACTTGTTCTCTGCTCTGTTCCCTATTCCTTGCTCTGTTACTTCTCCCATGTTCTGTTATGTGTTCCCTGGTGCTTTTTGTTACTTGTTCCCTATTCCTTGCTCTGTTACTTCTCTCATGTTCTGTTATGTGTTCCCTGGTGCTTTTTGTTACTTGTTCCCTGCTCTGTTCCCGATTCCTTGCTCTGTTACTTCTCCCATGATCTGTTATGTGTTCCCTGGTGCTTTTTGTTACTTGTTCCCTGCACTGTTCCCTATTCCTTGCTCTGTTACTTCTCCCATGATCTGGTACGTGTTCCCTGGTGCTTTTTGTTACTTGTTCCCTGCTCTGTTCCCTATTCCTTGCTCTGTTACTTCTCCCATGTTCTGTTATGTGTTCCCTGGTGCTTTTTGTTACTTGTTCTCTGCTCTGTTCCCTATTCCTTGCTCTGTTACTTCTCCCATGTTCTGTTATGTGTTCTGTGGTGCTTTTTGTTACTTGTTCTCTGCTCTGTTCCCTATCCTTGCTCTGTTACTTCTCCCATGTTCTGTTATGTGTTCCCTGGTGCTTTTTGTTACTTGTTCTCTGCTCTGTTCCCTATTCTTTGCTCTGTTACATCTCCCATGTTCTGTTATGTGTTCCCCTGGTGCTTTTTGTTACTTGTTCCCTGCTCTGTTCCCTAGTTCCTTGCTCTGTTACTTCTCCCATGTTCTGTTATGTGTTCCCTGGTGCTTTTTGTTACTTGTTCCCTGCTCTGTTCCCTATTGCTTGCTCTGTTACTTCTCCCATGATCTGTTATGTGTTCCCTGGTGCTTTTTGTTACTTGTTCTCTGCTCTGTTCCCTATTCCTTGCTCTGTTACTTCTCCCATGTTCTGTTATGTGTTCCCTGGTGCTTTTTGTTACTTGTTCCCTGCTCTGTTCCCTATTCCTTGCTCTGTTACTTCTCCCATGTTCTGTTATGTGTTCCCTGTGCTTTTTGTTACTTGTTCCCTGCTCTGTTCCCTATTCCTTGCTCTGTTACTTCTCCCATGTTCTGTTATGTGTTCCCTGGTGCTTTTTGTTACTTGTTCCCTGCTCTGTTCCCTATTCCTTGCTCTGTTACTTCTGCCATGTTCTGTTATGTGTTCCCTGGTGCTTTTTGTTACTTGTTCCCTGCTCTGTTCCCTATTCCTTGCTGTGTTACTTCTCCCATTTTCCTGTTATGTGTTCCCTGGTGCTTTTTGTTAATTGTTCCCTGCTCTGTTCCCTATTCCTTGCTCTGTTACTTCTCCCATGATCTGTTATGTGTTCCCTGGTGCTTTTTGATACTTGTTCTCTGCTCTGTTCCCTATTCCTTGCTCTGTTACTTCTCCCATGTTCTGTTATGTGTTCCCTGGTGCTTTTTGTTACTTGTTCCCTGCTCTGTTCCCTATTCCTTGCTCTGTTACTTCTCCCATGATCTGTTATGTGTTCCCTGGTGCTTTTTGTTACTTGTTCCCTGCTCTGTTCCCTATTCCTTGCTCTGTTACTTCTCCCATGTTCTGTTATGTGTTCCCTGGTGCTTTTTGTTACTTGTTCCCTGCTCTGTTCCCTATTCCTTGCTCTGTTACTTCTCCCATGTTCTGTTATGTGCTCCCTGGTGTTTTTTGTTACTTGTTCCCTGCTCTGTTCCCTATTCCTTGCTCTGTTACTTCTCCCATGTTCTGTTATGTGTTCTGTGGTGCTTTTTGTTACTTGTTCCCTGCTCTGTTCCCTGTCCTTGCTCTGTTACTTCTCCCATGATCTGTAATGTGTTCCCTGGGTGCTTTTTGTTACTTGTTCCCTGCTCTGTCCCCTATTCCTTGCTCTGTTACTTCCTCCCATGTTCTGTTATGTGTTCCCTGGTGCTTTTTGTTACTTGTTCCCTGCTCTGTTCCCTATTCCTTGCTCTGTTACTTCTCCCATGTTCTGTTATGTGCTCCCTGGTGCTTTTTGTTACTTGTTCCCTGCTCTGTTCCCTATTCCTTGCTCTGTTACTTCTCCCATGATCTGTAATGTGTTCCCTGGTGCTTTTTGTTACTTGTTCCCTGCTCTGTTCCCTATTCCTTGCTCTGTTACTTCTCCCATGTTCTGTTATGTGTTCCCTGGTGCTTTTTGTTACTTGTTCCCTGCTCTGTTCCCTATTCCTTGCTGTGTTACTTCTCCCATGTTCTGTTATGTGTTCTGTGGTGCTTTTTGTTACTTGTTCCTCCTCTGTTCCCTATTCCTTGCTCTGTTACTTCTCCCATGTTCTGTTATGTGTTCTGTGCTGCTTTTTGTTACTTGTTCCCTGCTCTGTTCCCTATTCCTTGCTCTGTTACTTCTCCCATGTTCTGTTATGTGCTCCCTGGTGCTTTTTGTTACTTGTTCCCTGCTCTGTTACGTAGTCTTTTGTTTGTTACTTCTCCCATGTTCTGTTATGTGCTCCCTGGTGCTTTTTGTTACTTGTTCCCTGCTCTGTTCCCTATTCCTTGCTCTGTTACTTCTCCCATGTTCTGTTATGTGTTCCTGGTACTTTTTGTTACTTGTTCCCTGCTCTGTTCCCTATTCCTTGCTCTGTTACTTCTCCCATGTTCTGTTATGTGTTCCCTGGTGCTTTTTGTTACTTGTTCTCTGCTCTGTTCCCTATTCCTTGCTCTGTTACTTCTCCCATGTTCTGTTATGTGTTCCCTGGTGCTTTTTGTTACTTGTTCCCTGCTCTGTTTCTTCTCCCATGTTCTGTTATGTGTTCCCTGGTGCTTTTTGTTACTTGTTCCCTGCTCTGTTCCCTATTCCTTGCTCTGTTACATCTCTCATGATCTGCTATGTGTTCCCTGGTGCTTTTTGTTACTTGTTCTCTGCTCTGTTCCCTATTCCTTGCTCTGTTACTTCTCCCATGTTCTGTTATGTGTTCCCTGGTGCTTTTTGTTACTTGTTCCCTGCTCTGTCCCCTATTCCTTGCTTTGTTACTTCTCTCATGATCTGTTATGTGTTCCCTGGTGCTTTTTGTTAATTGTTCCCTGCTCTGTTCCCTATTCCTTGTTCTGTTACTTCTCCCATGTTCTGTTATGTGTTCCCTGGTGCTTTTTGTTAATTGTTCCCTGCACTGTTCCCTATTCCTTGCTCTGTTACTTCTCCCATGATCAGTTATGTGTTCCCTGGTGCTTTTTTGTTACTTGTTCCCTGCTCTGTTCCCTATTCCTTGCTCTGTTACTTCTCCCATGTTCTGTTATGTGTTCCCTGGTGCTTTTTTGTTACTTGTTCCCTGCTCTGTTCCCTATTCCTTGCTCTGTTACTTCTCCCATGATCTGTTATGTGTTCCCTGGTGCTTTTTGTTACTTGTTCCCTGCTCTGTTCCCTATTCCTTGCTCTGTTACTTCTCCCATGATCTGTTATGTGTTCCCTGGAGCTTTTTGTTACTTGTTCCCTGCTCTGTTCCCTATTCCTTGCTCTGTTACTTCTCCCATGATCTGTTATGTGTTCCCTGGTGCTTTTTGTTACTTGTTCCCTATTCCTTGCTCTGCTACTTCTCCCATGATCTGTTATGTGCTCCCTGGTGCTTTTTGTTACTTGTTCCCTGCTCTGTTCCCTATTCTTTGCTCTGTTACTTCTCCCATGTTCTGTTATGTGTTCTGTGGTGCGTTTTGTTACTTGTTCCCTTGCTCTGTTTCTTCTCCCATGTTCTGTTATGTGTTCCCTGGTGCTTTTTGTTACTTGCTCCCTGCTCTGTTCCCTATTCCTTGCTCTGTTACTTCTCCCATGATCTGTTATGTGTTCCCTGGTGCTTTTTGTTACTTGTTCTCTGCTCTGTTCCCTATTCCTTGCTCTGTTACTTCTCCCATGTTCTGTTATGTGTTCACTGGTGCTATTTGTTACTTCTTCCCTGCTCTGTTCCCTATTCCTTGCTCTGTTACTTCTCCCATGATCTGTTATGTGTTCCCTGGTGCTTTTTGTTACTTGTACCCTGCTCTGTTCCCTATTCCTTGCTCTGTTACTTCTCCCATAATCTGTTATGTGTTCTGTGGTGTTTTTTGTTACTTGTTCCCTATGTGTTCCCTGGTGCTTTTTGTTACTTGTTCCCTGCTCTGTTCCCTATTCCTTGCTCTGTTACTTCTCCCATGTTCTGTTATGTGTTCCCTGGTGCTTTTGTTACTTGTTCCCTATTCCTTGCTCTGCTACTTCTCCCATGATCTGTTATGTGTTCACTGGTGCTTTTTGTTACTTGTTCCCTGCTCTGTTCCCTATTCCTTGCTCTGTTACTTCTCCCATGTTCTGTTATGTGTTCCCTGGTGCTTTTTGTTACTTGTTCCCTGCTCTGTTACTTCTCCCATGTTCTGTTATGTGTTCCCTGGTGCTTTTTGTTACTTGTTCTCTGCTCTGTTCCCTATTCCTTGCTCTGTTACATCTCCCATGATCTGTTATGTGTTCCCTGGTGCTTTTTGTTACTTGTTCCCTGCTCTGTTCCCTATTCCTTGCTCTGTTACTTCTCCCATGATCTGTTATGTGTTTCCCTGGTGCTTTTTGTTACTTGTTCTCCTGCTCTGTTCCCTATTCCTTGCTCTGTTACTTCTCCCATGTTCTGTTATGTGTTCCCTGGTGCTTTTTTGTTACTTGTTCCCTATTCCTTGCTCTGTTACTTCTCCCATGTTCTGTTATGTGTTCCCTGGTGCTTTTTGTTACTTGTTCCCTGCTCTGTTCCCTATTCCTTGCTCTGTTACTTCTCCCATGTTCTGTTATGTGTTCCCTGGTGCTTTTTGTTACTTGTTCCCTGCTCTGTTCCCTATTCCTTGCTCTGTTACTTCTCCCATGTTCTGTTATGTGTTCCCTGGTGCTTTTTGTTACTTGTTCCCTGCTCTGTTCCCTATTCCTTGCTCTGTTACTTCTCCCATGATCTGTTATGTGTTCCCTGGTTGCTTTTTGTTACTTGTTCCCTGCTCTGTTCCCTATTCCTTGCTCTGTTACTTCTCCCATGTTCTGTTATGTGTTCCCTGGTGCTTTTTGTTACTTGTTCCCTGCTCTGTTCCCTATTCCTTGCTCTGTTACTTCTCCCATGTTCTGTTATGTGTTCCCTGGTGCTTTTTGTTACTTGTTCCCTGCTCTGTTCCCCTATTCCTTGCTCTGTTTACTTCTCCCATGTTCTGTTATGTGTTCCCTGGTGCTTTTTGTTACTTGTTCCCTGCTCTGTTCCCTATTCCTTGCTCTGTTACTTCTCCCATGTTCTGTTATGTGTTCCCTGGTGCTTTTTGTTACTTGTTCCCTGCTCTGTTCCCTATTCCTTGCTCTGTTACTTCTCCCATGTTCTGTTATGTGTTTCCCTGGTGCTTTTTGTTACTTGTTCCCTGCTCTGTTCCTATTCCTTGCTCTGTTACTTCTCCCATGTTCTGTTATGTGTTCCCTGGTGCTTTTTGTTACTTGTTCCCTGCTCTGTTCCCTATTCCTTGCTCTGTTACTTCTCCCATGTTCTGTTATGTGTTCCCTGGTGCTTTTTGTTACTTGTTCCCTGCTCTGTTCCCTATTCCTTGCTCTGTTACTTCTCCCATGTTCTGTTATGTGTTCCCTGGTGCTTTTTGTTACTTGTTCCCTGCTCTGTTCCCTATTCCTTGCTCTGTTACTTCTCCCATGTTCTGTTAGTGTTCCCTGGTGCTTTTTGTTACTTGTTCCCTGCTCTGTTCCCTATTCCTTGCTCTGTTACTTCTCCCATGTTCTGTTATGTGTTCCCTGGTGCTTTTTGTTACTTGTTCCCTGCTCTGTTCCCTATTCCTTGCTCTGTTTCTTCTCCCATGATCTGTTATGTGTTCCCTGGTGCTTTTTGTTACTTGTTCCCTGCTCTGTTCCCTATTCCTTGCTCTGTTACTTCTCCCATGATCTGTTATGTGTTCCCTGGTGCTTTTTGTTACTTGTTCCCTGCTCTGTTCCCTATTCCTTGCTCTGTTACTTCTCCCATGATCTGTTATGTGTTCCCTGGTGCTTTTTGTTACTTGTTCCCTGCTCTGTTCCCTATTCCTTGCTCTGTTACTTCTCCCATGTTCTGTTATGTGTTCCCTGGTGCTTTTTGTTACTTGTTCCCTGCTCTGTTCCCTATTCCTTGCTCTGTTACTTCTCCCATGATCTGTTATGTGTTCCCTGGTGCTTTTTGTTACTTGTTCCCTGCTCTGTTCCCTATTCCTTGCTCTGTTACTTCTCCCATGATCTGTTATGTGTTCCCTGGTGCTTTTTGTTACTTGTTCCCTGCTCTGTTCCCTATTCCTTGCTCTGTTACTTCTCCCATGATCTGTTATGTGTTCCCTGGTGCTTTTTGTTACTTGTTCCCGCTCTGTTCCCTATTCCTTGCTCTGTTACTTCTCCCATGATCTGTTATGTGTTCCTGGTGCTTTTTGTTACTTGTTCCCTATGTTCCCTTTCCTTCTCTGTTACTTCTCCATGTTCTGTTATGTGTTCCCTGGTGCTTTTTGTTACTTGTTCCCTGCTCTGTTCCCTATTCCTTGCTCTGTTACTTCTCCCATGTTCTGTTATGTGTTCCTGGTGCTTTTTGTTACTTGTTCCCTGCACTGTTTCCCTATTCCTTGCTCTGTTACTTCTCCCATGATCTGTTATGTGTTTCCCTGGTGCTTTTTGTTACTTGTTCCCTGCTCTGTTCCCTATTCCTTGCTCTGTTACTTCTCCCATGTTCTGTTATGTGTTCCCTGGTGCTTTTTGTTACTTGTTCCCTGCTCTGTTCCCTATTCCTTGCTCTGTTACTTCTCCCATGATCTGTTATGTGTTCCCTGGTGCTTTTTGTTACTTGTTCTCTGCTCTGTTCCCTATTCCTTGCTCTGTTACTTCTCCCATGGTCTGGTATGTGTTCCTGGTGCTTTTTGTTACTTGTTCCCTGCTCTGTTCCCTATTCCTTGCTCTGTTACTTCTCCCAATGTTCTGTTATGTGTTCCTGGTGCTTTTTGTTACTTCGTTCCCTGCTCTATCCCTATCCTTGCTCCTGGGTTACTTCTCCCATGATCTGTTATGTGTCCCTGGTGCTTTTTGTTACTTCTCCCTGCTGTGTCCCTATCCTTG